>PIJE02000765.1:163030-180530 GCA_002895965.2 Coryphaenoides rupestris
ACAATTAGTGTCTTTTGAATAGATTTTAGGGGCAGCACACTAAAGACATTAAACGGGAACACAGTGAGCTGTGTCCAGGAGTGTGTGGTGCAGCGTCTGGGAGCGTAATGAAGACAGCGGCCATCCTAACTCACAGACCCTCCTGCAGAGACACTGTTAGGACCACAGCGAGCCTGCCAGAACCTCCACCAGGAAAGTAGGTGAGATATACAACATAAAATAGTCATCTTTTTATATTGTTGGGGTTTTTCCAACAATTTCTAACAAAACAGAAGCAAAGAAATACAGTTTATATATTGCGGCACTTGCTGTTTGTACCCGTCTGTAATGACCACTTTGTGGTGGCTGCAAAACAATCATTTGGATGCATGACTCCCTCTATGGAATATCCTAGAATTGCAACTCTACATCATTCCTTCTCCAGGGTTCTGGGGTCACTGGAATGCTTAAAAGCTGCACTATTTAACAGAAGGTCTGCTTGGGCACACACACCATCTCTGAGCCCTGATGACTCCGTGTGAATAAGGACTGGAGAGTACCATGCTCATAAAGACATGGCATCAGGGATAAAAAGTATTTTGAGAAAGCCGCAGAAACGTTAGCTTTGTAGTGGAGAAGGCGTGGAGTGAAGCTCGGTACTGAAGACTTGTTTAGACACGTGGGTGGAGTTTATATCCCTCAATTGGGAATGCAAATTAACTTCTGCTTCCTGGTTTCTAGAAACAAACAACGTTTTTTTCTCATTTCCAAGCCGCCTACATTGATTTTCCATCTTAATTATTGAGATGTTGTCTTGACACCTGCAAAGGTATCAGACTTTAGATGATTCCATTGGCACATCACACTGCTTAAAGACATTACATTTACATTTACATTGAGGGCATTTAGCCGATGCCTTTGTCCGAAGCGACTAACTCTATGTACATTTGTCCGAAGCGAGTGAAAGATTAGCCATCCTGTGTTTCCACGTAGACTCAGATCCCTCCACCTCTCCTCCCTCTCCTGCCTTCCTTCCAACTCACCATTTCTCCTCTTCCAGCCATTCCAGGCCAACATGGAAGCCATTAACTCCCTCCTAATTAAACCGCCTTTCTCAATACTTCTGGCTGTCAACAGATTGCGCGTCTTTCACTCTGAATTCTGGGATAATGAAGACACACACAATTATCACGTGAAAACCTAGAATACTGTAAAACTACTGGTGACAGTATAGTCTTGTCTAATATTCAGACACAACGTGTTCTTATTGCAACTCCGACTGTTGTCGGTGCCCAGTTTGTATTTGCTGTGTAAATATTCAGCTGCACAAGAGCTACACTAAGGACTACACTTTAAGTAGATACGCATAAGTATAGACTGCACAGCAAATCATCTGGAGTTCTTAACCGGACATTGTTTTAATCACTTTTCCTTGTGTCAGGTTCTGCTTACGCACTGACATCTGGGGATTTATAGAGGCGGCCAGGAATGGCTGTCTGAGGCTCATCATCCCTGGAGCCGTGCATGGGAGGCGTGCTGCTAGTGTATAAAGTGGACAATATATTCCTTTCTTAAGGCGGGCAAAGGAGCGAAGCGCCCCAACCGCTTGGAGCACGGTAGCCGAGGTAGCAGCTGCTAATGCAGTGTGAACATACACAATGTCCACTAACACATTATGAGGATAACCTGCAAAAGCCCAAAGAAATAACTTCCCCATATTTATTTTACAGAATCAAAGATGTGCAGTATGATATTTGGAACTGAAAAGAAAGCACATACTGCCTATGGCGAGACTATTAGCTTACTATTATTTGCATGTCTACTGATGTTGTCGATTGTTTAGCAGAACGTGAAGATTTGAGAAGACTTCCCAACCTTCCAGCCATCCTAAGTGGTCCATAATGCATTGTGTTTCTGTTGAGTCAATGTTTTTAAAGTTCCCAACGAGTTCATAAGAATAGAGAGCTCATGTAAAGTATATTCCATCTACTGGAACAGAAAGTTCATCATAAACACGTTCTCTCGTCGATTCTGTTTCTAAGATATTCAGCCACAGCCCACTGGGGGACCACTATTGTGGTCGGATGATGGTTTTCAAAATAATGTAATGTTTGCAATAAACAGTCAAATCAGTTTGACTGATCGATGGAAATATAAAAGATTCTCCACCTTGTCTTCATTTGGTGTCGTTCATTGTGTGATTCTTGCGAGCATATGTGGAAGAATTACTTGTAAGACATAACATTTTACATAGTGTTTGATAAATCACACAAATGCATAATGTCAGTATAGAGACACATGAAACCAATTCAAATATCATTTTGCATGTAAAAACAAGAACACAAAATTGGAAAGGTGTAAATTATTTTTTGGGTTTTAAGTTTGATCTTTTTGCTTTACATTCTTAACAACTTTAATGAAGGGTTTGTGTTAATTTCCAACTATGTGCATGTTGACGTTGAGTCATGATTGTGAATTGACCAGCAGCGATCGGCAGTGAAGGGTTTCAGATGCAGCCGGTGAGGCTGAACACCGGACCACCTCACCGGCTGCTGCTGGCTAGACGTCGACAACAACTACTTCTCATGTGGATTTGTGGAAAAGAAACAAAAAAATCAGCCATTGGTGAAGGGTACAAGTTAAGCTCATCGCTAATATTTTACACATTTATGTTGCTACCTCTGTCTGAAATTTGACAAGCCACAAATAATAAATGACAGAAAGGCTTTTTAGGACGTTTCCCATTCTTCTACGGCTCAATTGAGTTGCCCTTGGTCTTAAGAAACAAAGGACTGGGGATGAGCGTAAATCAAAGAAGACCTCATTTCCTCCGGCTATTCAGCCACTCGGGGTGTAAAACTGCAAAGAGGCAATGAGCACTTGAAAGTCCTGAGCTGTGGACAGTTTCTGCCCACCAATTATCCTGTCTGCGTGCCTCCTAAACTCTGCATACCAGATATGTTTGGGCCTCTTCAGCAACCGTCCCACTTGGGGAGACACAGATGCTAATGACACTATATTTTCAGAGCTGCGGAGACAGACGGCCTCCGGCCATCGCTTCTAGAACACATGCCACACGGCCTGCACCACCAGACCTGTTATTGACGACCCCTGGCGGCTCTTCCCTTCCTCGAGTCCGGGTGGCCGTCCACCCAGGAGCAAACACAACATGTCAAGATAAAGCAACATTCTGACATTAGTTCCCAAGTCGTGTTAATGAAGATAGATGCTCCATAAACACGTGTGTGGTTCTGCCTGGCAGCGGCGGTAGCAGCCGAGGGCTCGCTGATGATTTTCTGTTGCCTTTTTTGGCCGCTAAGCCGGTCGGCGGCGTGACAAGCAGCTGTCACATGGATTGATGTGTCCAGCTGGCGTCCGAGCAGCGAGCTAAAGCAGTCAGGAGCAGCAGAGCACATTAAACGTGAGGGCCGGGACGCCCGGGTGTGGCTGCCGGAGAACAGGGCTTAAGGTGGCACAGGGAGATGCAGTCAGAGGAGAGAGAATAGTTCAGGGAGAAGGTGACAGGAAGTGGCTCTACCTTGAATACCTGCAAGGTGACTCAGTCAGACAGAAACGTTCCAAAGGGTTTACTGTTGAGAGAGAGAGAGACAGAGAGAGACAGAGAGAGACAGAGAGAGAGAGACAGAGAGAGACAGAGAGAGAGACAGAGAGAGACAGAGAGAGACAGAGAGACAGAGAGAGACAGAGAGAGAGAGACAGAGAGACAGAGAGAGACAGAGAGAGAGAGACAGAGAGAGAGAGACAGAGAGAGACAGAAGACAGAGAGACAGAGAGACAGAGAGAGACAGAGAGACAGAGAGAGAGAGAGAGAGAGAGAGAGAGACAGAGAGAGACAGAGAGACAGAGAGAGACAGAGAGACAGAGAGAGACAGAGAGAGACAGAGAGAGACAGAGAGAGAGAGACAGAGAGACAGAGAGAGAGAGACAGAGAGACAGAGAGAGAGAGACAGAGAGAGACAGAGAGAAATGCCGTGAGTAAGAATGAAAAAAAGAGATAGAGAGAAAGAGAGCAATAGAATGTAGAAGGTGAAAAGCTCTTTGCAGATGTCCAAATAAGCAGTAAATCACGGGGAGAACCTGAGGGCACTCAAAAGGTTTCTGACTGAATCTGTCTCCCAGCCCAGTCGCTCCAGAAAGAGCAAAGCATGAGCAGGAGTGTTGAGCCGGGGCCCAACCCCCCACCGCCAGCCCACCGCTGTGCAAACACAAGGCCCCAAAATGGCCTCCCTTCAGATGTTGTCCAAATGCGCTTTTTGTTTGAAAAGCCAGAGAATGCTGGACTGGAAGATAGGCTTGTACACAAACTATCTATTAGGCCCCGCGCCCGGTTCCCAGGGGCCATAAACGGGCCCCTGGCATTATCAGTAGCGAGGTCTGTGTGTCGAGTTACAGGTGTTCTTTTTAACACGGTTACTTAGAAAAAAAAAAGGTTTATGACTTTTCTACTATGGCGGGCTGAGGAAACAGCAGTGACATTGGGCTTAGAAAACAAGTTTAGACCCAGGATGTAATCATATTTATAGCATAATAATGACCTGCGTGGTGCTGAACACTTTGGACCGGTGAGTTTACTGTCAACATGTCTGTAGCACATGCTGCTCTCCAGCAAAGACATTACATTCAAAATAAATTAAAATGTACAAAACATTTCTGCTCTAATTAGGTTTCATAATTTGTGCATGCTACATTTTATTCTAGTTCTTTGCCTTTTATGACAAAGGAACGTTACATGTGAATATCTGTATCAGGATGATAGATATGTTAGTTAGAATATATATATATAACGCATGATAAATTATTTAAACCACTGAAATGAATGAATTTTTTTTACGGGTTAAAGAAACGACAGGTTCACATTTCAAAGCTATTGCACTGTAACTTAGCAGCACTGCGAGGGCCGTTTATGGCCTGTTTCATATGTGTGATACTTTAACTTAATACACACCTTTTTTAAAACATCATATCCTTCTATTGACATGCACACATTTTTGCATGTTCTAATTGATCAATGAATCTTCTTTCGCCATATCCTCGACCAGCAACTCTGACCTCTAAATGGAAAAAGATTGACGTGTTTTAATGCTAATGAATAACCTTTAATAGTGGAAATAAAAACTGAGCAGCACTAATAGTTCCTGCACAGCATCACTGAAGAAGAGCCCAGGAATCACGATTGGCCCGGACGCCGTTCAGATTCTCCCCATCTATTTTCTAATGTAACATTTCATGGGACTATTTCATGTGATATATATTATATATTATATATGTATATAATGTGAGTGTTTCTCCATCGTTTGCCTGCAGAATGTGCAGACAGAGTGACGCATAAAGGGCGTGTGGGTCCGCCCTCCTCTGTGTGCTGAGACGCCCCCTGGCGGAGGAGGGCGGGACTGCAGGCGGCGAAGGCCCCGCCCTAACAGCAGAAGACGCCCCGCCCATTTTTCCTGTCTCGTCTATAAAGTGTTCAGAGCTCCTCCCATCCGAGAGACGTTCTTAATGGCAGCTTGAAATAAAGTTTAACACACACACACACACACACACACACAGAGGATGTGCAGTGACATGAAAAAGTGCCGATGCCCAGCAGAATGTGCAAAAGAACAGTACAAATAATTGAAGGGATAACTATACAACACAATATTTACAGTATTAACAGCAAAAAGAGCAGCAGGAATAAGAGATATAAACAAATAAGCACAAATAAGTATAGAATAAAGTGAGTACAGACCATGTATGTCATAAATCCTGTAATAAGTGCTGCTGTGAAACTATGTGACTGCATGTACTGTGTGTGTGTGTGTGTGTGTGTGTGTGTGTGTGTGTGTGTGTGTGTGTGTGTGTGTGTGTGTGTGTGTGTAAAACAGAAGTGACCCGACCGCGAGTCACGTGAGACGACGCATTGAAATGATAAATGCCCTCATTGTCTGATCTTTAATCTAAGGTCATTCCTTAATTAATCTGAACAGCCGTACATGCTTCAGTTCAGCTCCACCGCTCTTAGCTGAGTGATGTCATTCTGCGTCGAGCTGACTCTAAGCACTGCAAAATGGAGGCAGCCATGCATGTTCATCTGCATTAGCCCCGCTGGCGTATCGCTGCCTCCGTCTAGAGCGGGGAGGTGTTAGCCTCAGAGCTCAGAGCTCAGAGCTCCTTAAGGACACACAGCTGGAGGTGGTAGCTGATTGTGGACCTCTGCTCTGTACCGTGTAGACGACAACTCTATCCTCCGCTCAGTCAAGACTGGAGCAGCTACAGCAGACCCAGCAGCAGTAGCAGCAGCTACAGCAGATCCAGCAGCAGTAGCAGCAGCAGCAGCAGCAGACCAGCAGCAGCAGCAGCAGCAGCAGCAGAGCCAGCAGCAGCAGCAGCAGCAGCAGCAGGAGCCAGCAGCAGCAGCAGCAGAGCCAGCAGCAGCAGCAGAGCCAGCAGCAGAGCCAACAGCAGCAGCAGAGCCAGTAGCAGAGCCAACAGCAGCAGCAGCAGCAGCAGCAGAGCCAGCAGCAGCAGCAGCAGCAGCAGCAGCAGCAGCAGAGCCAGCAGCCAGCAGGGCTGTGGTCGGGCCTGTGCTGCCCCCTGTAGGCGGCCTGCGGTACTGTAATGCAGTATCTGGCTGCTGCTGCTTGTGCTTCTCAGCAGAACGACTTTATGATACAATAATAAAAAGGCCAAATCTATGGTTTGTGTGTTGATTATTGTTTACTAAGCGAAAGTGGAGCATTGTGTAACTTGTGTAACTCCGTGCAAAGATGCAAAGAGTACTGTACCTATAATTAATCTACTACTGTATAGTAACATATAATAATATATAGTGTAGTACAGTAGCTGCAGTGGTATAATGGGAGTTGTTGGTATTATGTTGCTTTTATACATTTTTATTTATCGCAATCATTTAATTGAGCTGCAGGCGACTCACTTGGACGTGAGCGTCCATCTTCTCCAGCCTCAGTGATTCTGACCAATGAGCGTCCAGCACGGAACGACTGGCAGCAGTGGGCGTGGTGATGGACACATGGCTCATCCAATCAGGCGCCGAGGAGTTCTTTAAAGAGCCCGCCTTTTTCCAAACTGTTTATAATGACGACTTCCCAGACGGTTCTGCGCTTCAGGTTCTATTTGAATTACTCTGGACTCTCTGGAAAACATATTGTTAATAAGAATCTCGTTTCATTGTATCCCTCAAACGCTTGTTACTCCGCCCTGGTGTTCAAAACATTGTCCATGTACATCAGCTACTGTAGGAGCTGACATTTACATTTACTTTAACATTACATTTACATTTACATTTAGGGCATTTGGCAGACGCTTTTATCCAAAGCGACTTACAAAGAGTACATTTGTTGAAGGAGAGGCAACATACACACACACACACACACACACACACACACACACACACACACACACATCTACACACACACACACACACACAGTACATGCAGTCACATAGTTTCACAGCAGCACTTATTACAGGATTTATGACATACATGGTCTGTACTCACTTTATTCTATACTTATTTGTGCTTATTTGTTTATATCTCTTATTCCTGCTGCTCTTTTTGCTGTTAATACTGTAAATATTGTGTTGTATAGTTATCCCTTCAATTATTTGTACTGTTCTTTTGCACATTCTGCTGGGCATCGGCACTTTTTCATGTCACTGCACATCCTCTGTGTGTGTGTGTGTGTGTGTGTGTGTTAAACTTTATTTCAAGCTGCCATTAAGAACGTCTCTCGGATGGGAGGAGCTCTGAACACTTTATAGACGAGACAGGAAAAATGGGCGGGGCGTCTTCTGCTGTTAGGGCGGGGCCTTCGCCGCCTGCAGTCCCGCCCTCCTCCGCCAGGGGGCGTCTCAGCACACAGAGGAGGGCGGACCCACACGCCCTTTATGCGTCACTCTGTCTGCACATTCTGCAGGCAAACGATGGAGAAACACTCACATTATATACATATATAATATATAATATATATCACATGAAATAGTCCCATGAAATGTTACATTAGAAAATAGATGGGGAGAATCTGAACGGCGTCCGGGCCAATCGTGATTCCTGGGCTCTTCTTCAGTGATGCTGTGCAGGAACTATTAGTGCTGCTCAGTTTTTATTTCCACTATTAAAGGTTATTCATTAGCATTAAAACACGTCAATCTTTTTCCATTTAGAGGTCAGAGTTGCTGGTCGAGGGATATGGGAAGAAGATTCATTGATCAATAGAACATGCAAAAATGTGTGCATGTCAATAGAAGGATATGATGTTTAAAAAGTGTGTATTAAGTTAAAGTATCACACATATGAAACAGGCCATAAACGGCCCTCGCAGTGCTGCTAAGTTACAGTGCAATAGCTTTGAAATGTGAACCTGTCGTTTCTTTAACCCGTAAAAAAAATTCATTCATTTCAGTGGTTAAATAATTTATCATGCGTTATATATATATATTCTAACTACATATCTATATCCTGATACAGATATTCACATGTAACGTTCCTTTGTTCATAAAAGGCAAAGAACTAGAATAAAATGTAGCATGCACAAATTATGAACCTAATTAGAGCAGAAATGTTTTGTACATTTTATTTATTTTGAATGTAATGTCTTTGCTGGAGAGCAGCATTGCTACAGACATGTTGACAGTAAACTCACCGGTCCAAAGTGTTCAGCACCACGCAGGTCATTATTATGCTATAAATATGATTACATCCTGGGTCTAAACTTGTTTTCTAAGCCCAATGTCATTCCCCCACCTCCTCTCTCCCCCACTCTCTCTCCCCCCCTTCCTCCTCTCTCCCCTCCTCTCTCCCATCCATCTGCAGCTTTCCTCCCCACTGTGGATGTTTACATGCTTTCTTTTATTGATCTGTGTTTTTGTGGCCTTCTAGGATTTATCCTGCGTCCTCCGACTGTATCGGCGATCCTGCAGATTGACTCGTCTCTCTCAGATCGTGGAGATATAGTTTGCTTCAGGAATAAAAGGAAACACTATTTTCCCTGCAGCTTATTTAACACTTTATCAAACTGCCTTGTGGTTACATTCTTGCCGTACTTCTTTATGGAGGCATTTGTTGTGGTTCTGGGTGTGGGTATAGTTTGCTTCAGGAATAAAAGGAAACACTATTTTCCCTGCAGCTTATTTAACACTTTATCAAACTGCCTTGTGGTTACATTCTTGCCGTACTTCTTTATGGAGGCATTTGTTTCCCCGAGAGGCAAAACAAAGTCGCCATGTTTTCATATAAATAGACATTTTAATGTCAGACATACTTTGGGCTCGTCTACCGCGCCGGAAATGCAGGGACGGCAATGAAATGGACAGAACTGTATTTCTTATTTGTGCGACAATGAAAGGTTCTGTGAACGTCACGGTGGAAGGCACCCGACCGCGAGTCACGTGAGACGACGCATTGAAATGATAAATGCCCTCATTGTCTGATCTTTAATCTAAGGTCATTCCTTAATTAATCTGAACAGCCGTACATGCTTCAGTTCAGCTCCACCGCTCTTAGCTGAGTGATGTCATTCTGCGTCGAGCTGACTCTAAGCACTGCAAAATGGAGGCAGCCATGCATGTTCATCTGCATTAGGTGGGGGGAGCGGGCTGAGAGCCAGAGGGAGGCTAACCGTAAGGAGCAGGGGAGTGCAAATGAGAAGAGGAGGAGAGGAGAGGAGAGGAGAGAAGGGGAGGAGAGAAGGAGAGGAGAGGAGGAGAGGAGGAGGGGAGGAGGGTCGCGGTGGATAAAGTAGAAAGCAGGGAGATTGGGGATGCGACAAATTGTGGGGACGGGGAAACGTGAGAATAGAAGTGATTTACAGCAGTTGTATAATGTTCTACATCCCCCACCGTCCACCTCACCACCTCTCTCCTCCTCCTCCTCCTCCTCCTCCTCATCCCCAGCACACCTCCTCCTCACACGAGGGACTGCTCGTCTTCACCTCCCTGTCCCACCAGCCCTGTGATTAAGATTCTGCCTCCATGCGACTGCAGCACTTTACAAATGGAAGACTGGACATAATTTCCCTAAAATGCTGTTTTTTATCACCTATTTCCCCTTCATCAGTTTGCTGCACACGATTGATGGCTGATGGCACCTCTGACAACTTAACATTTTTATGGTTAGATTTATGGGCTATCTGCTCCTCTCCTTTTACAGCTCAAACTCTGTAAAAATGCTTATTTCTCAGATCAGGAGAGGGAGGGTGTCTGTGTGTTCCCAGCTCAACGTGTGGGAGCCCCCAGCCAGCGTCGCTGCATTGCAGTGCGCTGCGGCGGCTGCTAGCGCGACGCTGCGGCTGCTAGCGCGACGCTGCGGCTGCTAGCGCGACGCTGCGGCGGTGGACAGCCGCTCTCGCTAGCCGCTCCGCTTCCTCGATAGCAAACACAGCACCGTGTTTCTCCTCGTCTCCGTGGCGACACACTCCAGCAGCTCTCGCCAGGAACTAAATCATTGTGGGACGTAGACGGAGAAACTGGCTGGCTTGTTCGTGCAGAATGCAGAATGTGTGTTTATGCAGAAGCCGATGGCTCCCAGATCTGTTGAACGTTATCTCAATAAATACAAACACATGCATCACCTCGAAGCTGCCCCCACATTACTCACAAATAACCAAGTAATGCAGCTAATGTGGCTCGGCTGCTCACCTGCATGCTGCCACAAAGTGGCTTACTGCTGGGTGGTGAGAGGCCACTAGAACCTGTTCAGAACCTCACAAGTGGTGAGGAAGACACTTCAGCTGTCAAAGTATACCCTGTCTGTGTGTGTGTGTGTGTGTGTGTGTGTGTGTGTGTGTGTGTGTGTGTGTGTGTGTGTGTGTGTGTGTGTGTGTGTCTATTTTGTATTTCTGAGAACAAGAGTTTGTAATCTTTGGATACAAGCGTCTGCCAAACGCCCTAAATGTAAATGTAAATGTAAATGTTAAAGTAAATGTAAATGTCAGCTCCTACAGTAGCTGATGTACATGGACAATGTTTTGAACACCAGGGCGGAGTAACAAGCGTTTGAGGGATACAATGAAACGAGATTCTTATTAACAATATGTTTTCCAGAGAGTCCAGAGTAATTCAAATAGAACCTGAAGCGCAGAACCGTCTGGGAAGTCGTCATTATAAACAGTTTGGAAAAAGGCGGGCTCTTTAAAGAACTCCTCGGCGCCTGATTGGATGAGCCATGTGTCCATCACCACGCCCACTGCTGCCAGTCGTTCCGTGCTGGACGCTCATTGGTCAGAATCACTGAGGCTGGAGAAGATGGACGCTCACGTCCAAGTGAGTCGCCTGCAGCTCAATTAAATGATTGCGATAAATAAAAATGTATAAAAGCAACATAATACCAACAACTCCCATTATACCACTGCAGCTACTGTACTACACTATATATTATTATATGTTACTATACAGTAGTAGATTAATTATAGGTACAGTACTCTTTGCATCTTTGCACGGAGTTACACAAGTTACACAATGCTCCACTTTCGCTTAGTAAACAATAATCAACACACAAACCATAGATTTGGCCTTTTTATTATTGTATCATAAAGTCGTTCTGCTGAGAAGCACAAGCAGCAGCAGCCAGATACTGCATTACAGTACCGCAGGCCGCCTACAGGGGGCAGCACAGGCCCGACCACAGCCCTGCTGGCTGCTGGCTCTGCTGCTGCTGCTGCTGCTGCTGCTGGCTCTGCTGCTGCTGCTGCTGCTGCTGTTGGCTCTGCTACTGGCTCTGCTGCTGCTGTTGGCTCTGCTGCTGGCTCTGCTGCTGCTGCTGGCTCTGCTGCTGCTGCTGCTGGCTCTGCTGCTGCTGCTGCTGCTGTGCTGCTGGCTCTGCTGCTCCTGGCTCTGCTGCTGCTGCTGCTGGGTCTGCTGCTGCTGCTGCTGCTACTGCTGCTGGATCTGCTGTAGCTGCTGCTACTGCTGCTGGGTCTGCTGTAGCTGCTCCAGTCTTGACTGAGCGGAGGATAGAGTTGTCGTCTACACGGTACAGAGCAGAGGTCCACAATCAGCTACCACCTCCAGCTGTGTGTCCTTAAGGAGCTCTGAGCTCTGAGCTCTGAGGCTAACACCTCCCCGCTCTAGACGGAGGCAGCGATACGCCAGCGGGGCTAATGCAGATGAACATGCATGGCTGCCTCCATTTTGCAGTGCTTAGAGTCAGCTCGACGCAGAATGACATCACTCAGCTAAGAGCGGTGGAGCTGAACTGAAGCATGTACGGCTGTTCAGATTAATTAAGGAATGACCTTAGATTAAAGATCAGACAATGAGGGCATTTATCATTTCAATGCGTCGTCTCACGTGACTCGCGGTCGGGTGCCTTCCACCGTGACGTTCACAGAACCTTTCATTGTCGCACAAATAAGAAATACAGTTCTGTCCATTTCATTGCCGTCCCTGCATTTCCGGCGCGGTAGACGAGCCCAAAGTATGTCTGACATTAAAATGTCTATTTATATGAAAACATGGCGACTTTGTTTTGCCTCTCGGGGAAACAAATGCCTCCATAAAGAAGTACGGCAAGAATGTAACCACAAGGCAGTTTGATAAAGTGTTAAATAAGCTGCAGGGAAAATAGTGTTTCCTTTTATTCCTGAAGCAAACTATATCTCCACGATCTGAGAGAGACGAGTCAATCTGCAGGATCGCCGATACAGTCGGAGGACGCAGGATAAATCCTAGAAGGCCACAAAAACACAGATCAATAAAAGAAAGCATGTAAACATCCACAGTGGGGAGGAAGCTGCAGATGGATGGGAGAGAGGAGGTGGGGGGGGGAGGTGGGGGGGGCTGCAGTGTCCACTCTGGGACTGCAGCCCACCAGTCCTACTGTGTCTCTGTGTTAGAAACCACTGAGCTCTGCTGCTGCTCTGCGTGGTGCCGTGAAATGTCCCACCCCAAACACCTTCACACACACACACACACACACACACACACACACATTAGACACACACACACACACACACACACACACACACACACACACACACACACACACACACACACACACACACACACAGACACACACACACACACACACACACACAGATGCACACACACACACACACACACACACACACACACACACACACACACACACACACACACACACACACACACACACACACACACACACACACACACACACACACACACACACACACACAGACAGGGTATACTTTGACAGCTGAAGTGTCTTCCTCACCACTTGTGAGGTTCTGAACAGGTTCTAGTGGCCTCTCACCACCCAGCAGTAAGCCACTTTGGTTTTTGATGCCTAAACCGATGTTGCCCCACTGTCTTATGATGTACTCATGCCCACACAAGCATTGGTAAGGTCGGATAAACGTTTCCATGAAAGTTGTGAAGACCCATCACCTTTTACTGTTTAACCGCTTAGAAACACACAAGCGCCTATTGTGAAAATGAATTGTGAACTACTCTCGAATGCAATAACCCCCCAACTCCAAAACGGTAGGGAAGCAAGTAGAGGTGCACCAGCACAAGATACATACAGAGGGATCATTGGGCAATAGCGTCTTATGAGGTTATTGTGTGCGTGGCTGCAAAATGCGTTTGAGCGCGAGATAAGTGCAGTTTGGACATCCATGCCTCTCGCGACTAAACGCTTGGTGTTTGATGCCTAAACCGATGTTGCCCCACTGTCTTATGATGTACTCATGCCCACACAAGCATTGGTAAGGTCGGATAAACGTTTCCATGAAAGTTGTGAAGACCCATCACCTTTTACTGTTTAACCGCTTAGAAACACACAAGCGCCTATTGTGAAAATGAATTGTGAACTACTCTCGAATGCAATAACCCCCCAACTCCAAAACGGTAGGGAAGCAAGTAGAGGTGCACCAGCACAAGATACATACAGAGGGATCATTGGGCAATAGCGTCTTATGAGGTTATTGTGTGCGTGGCTGCAAAATGCGTTTGAGCGCGAGATAAGTGCAGTTTGGACATCCATGCCTCTCGCGACTAAACGCTTGGTGTTTGATGCCTAAACCGATGTTGCCCCACTGTCTTATGATGTACTCATGCCCACACAAGCATTGGTAAGGTCGGATAAACGTTTCCATGAAAGTTGTGAAGACCCATCACCTTTTACTGTTTAACCGCTTAGAAACACACAAGCGCCTATTGTGAAAATGAATTGTGAACTACTCTCGAATGCAATAACCCCCCAACTCCAAAACGGTAGGGAAGCAAGTAGAGGTGCACCAGCACAAGATACATACAGAGGGATCATTGGGCAATAGCGTCTTATGAGGTTATTGTGTGCGTGGCTGCAAAATGCGTTTGAGCGCGAGATAAGTGCAGTTTGGACATCCATGCCTCTCGCGAATAAACGCGTTGGTGATGAGGAGGAGTTGAGGAGCGCGGAGGAGGATATAGAGGATGAGGACAAGTTTGGTATCGTGCAAGCGTGCCTTCGTGCCGGTGGGGCGAGCGATGTACTAAACGCAATTTACAGAGATACGTGGTGACCTCTAACATACTAATTGCTCTGCTCTCTCCACCTCGCTCCCTTAATTGTGATTCTGTATTACCTCCAATCACGCCTCGCTATTCACAAGTACTCTATTGAGTAACCACGGCTGCGGGACCCTATAACACCTGCTCTTCTCCCACTGCACTATTCGTTGCACTAGACCCTACTCACTCCTTCTTACTGTTCTTAATCCCGTCCTCAGCAACACTACCCATGCTGCCCTTCTACTTTGCTGTAAACATGACCTCTTTGCTGAACTCCTCCTCTTCTCATTTGCACTCCCCTGCTCCTTACGGTTAGCCTCCCTCTGGCTCTCAGCCCGCTCCCCCCACCTTCCCCCACCTCCTCTCTCCCCCCCACCTCCTCTCTCCCCCCCACCTCCTCTCTCCCATCCATCTGCAGCTTCCTCCCCACTGTGGATGTTTACATGCTTTCTTTTATTGATCTGTGTTTTTGTGGCCTTCTAGGATTTATCCTGCGTCCTCCGACTGTATCGGCGATCCTGCAGATTGACTCGTCTCTCTCAGATCGTGGAGATATAGTTTGCTTCAGGAATAAAAGGAAACACTATTTTCCCTGCAGCTTATTTAACACTTTATCAAACTGCCTTGTGGTTACATTCTTGCCGTACTTCTTTATGGAGGCATTTGTTTCCCCGAGAGGCAAAACAAAGTCGCCATGTTTTCATATAAATAGACATTTTAATGTCAGACATACTTTGGGCTCGTCTACCGCGCCGGAAATGCAGGGACGGCAATGAAATGGACAGAACTGTATTTCTTATTTGTGCGACAATGAAAGGTTCTGTGAACGTCACGGTGGAAGGCACCCGACCGCGAGTCACGTGAGACGACGCATTGAAATGATAAATGCCCTACGCAAGCAACAGAACTCGGAATATAGGCAATTTTCTGTGCGTGGATAAAGTCACAGGTAGACGTTCCCACTCGCAGACACGTGTCGTAGTCACGAGAGATGCACGCGACTGCACGCCTATGGAGCTGTGGATTAATACTGATACTATAGTGAACACCCTACGACTGTCGCGTGAGTTTGAAATATAACCACTTTAAGTGATAAAGCTGAGCGCGGTCATTCCGTAAATGTCTCAATTACACCCCCCAAGACTCCCTACAAATCTCATCGAAGGCTCCATGCCGGAACGTCATAAGTAGAGGTGCACTCAGCGACACAGAGTGCGAGTGACAGAGGGATACTTGATGTCATTGTGTGTGTGTGCGCGTGTCTGAGGCATGTGTTTGAGGTGCACCAGCACAAGATACATACAGAGGGATCATTGGGCAATAGCGTCTTATGAGGTTATTGTGTGCGTGGCTGCAAAATGCGTTTGAGCGCGAGATAAGTGCAGTTTGGACATCCATGCCTCTCGCGACTAAACGCTTGGTGTTTGATGCCTAAACCGATGTTGCCCCACTGTCTTATGATGTACTCATGCCCACACAAGCATTGGTAAGGTCGGATAAACGTTTCCATGAAAGTTGTGAAGACCCATCACCTTTTACTGTTTAACCGCTTAGAAACACACAAGCGCCTATTGTGAAAATGAATTGTGAACTACTCTCGAATGCAATAACCCCCCAACTCCAAAACGGTAGGGAAGCAAGTAGAGGTGCACCAGCACAAGATACATACAGAGGGATCATTGGGCAATAGCGTCTTATGAGGTTATTGTGTGCGTGGCTGCAAAATGCGTTTGAGCGCGAGATAAGTGCAGTTTGGACATCCATGCCTCTCGCGACTAAACGCTTGGTGTTTGATGCCTAAACCGATGTTGCCCCACTGTCTTATGATGTACTCATGCCCACACAAGCATTGGTAAGGTCGGATAAACGTTTCCATGAAAGTTGTGAAGACCCATCACCTTTTACTGTTTAACCGCTTAGAAACACACAAGCGCCTATTGTGAAAATGAATTGTGAACTACTCTCGAATGCAATAACCCCCCAACTCCAAAACGGTAGGGAAGCAAGTAGAGGTGCACCAGCACAAGATACATACAGAGGGATCATTGGGCAATAGCGTCTTATGAGGTTATTGTGTGCGTGGCTGCAAAATGCGTTTGAGCGCGAGATAAGTGCAGTTTGGACATCCATGCCTCTCGCGACTAAACGCTTGGTGTTTGATGCCTAAACCGATGTTGCCCCACTGTCTTATGATGTACTCATGCCCACACAAGCATTGGTAAGGTCGGATAAACGTTTCCA
The DNA here is from genome assembly GCA_002895965.2 of Coryphaenoides rupestris. Lineage (NCBI taxonomy): Eukaryota > Metazoa > Chordata > Actinopteri > Gadiformes > Macrouridae > Coryphaenoides > Coryphaenoides rupestris. Next base: position 179,739 of record PIJE02000765.1, read on the forward strand.
TGAAAGTTGTGAAGACCCATCACCTTTTACTGTTTAACCGCTTAGAAACACACAAGCGCCTATTGTGAAAATGAATTGTGAACTACTCTCGAATGCAATAACCCCCCAACTCCAAAACGGTAGGGAAGCAAGTAGAGGTGCACCAGCACAAGATACATACAGAGGGATCATTGGGCAATAGCGTCTTATGAGGTTATTGTGTGCGTGGCTGCAAAATGCGTTTGAGCGCGAGATAAGTGCAGTTTGGACATCCATGCCTCTCGCGACTAAACGCTTGGTGTTTGATGCCTAAACCGATGTTGCCCCACTGTCTTATGATGTACTCATGCCCACACAAGCATTGGTAAGGTCGGATAAACGTTTCCATGAAAGTTGTGAAGACCCATCACCTTTTACTGTTTAACCGCTTAGAAACACACAAGCGCCTATTGTGAAAATGAATTGTGAACTACTCTCGAATGCAATAACCCCCCAACTCCAAAACGGTAGGGAAGCAAGTAGAGGTGCACCAGCACAAGATACATACAGAGGGATCATTGGGCAATAGCGTCTTATGAGGTTATTGTGTGCGTGGCTGCAAAATGCGTTTGAGCGCGAGATAAGTGCAGTTTGGACATCCATGCCTCTCGCGACTAAACGCTTGGTGTTTGATGCCTAAACCGATGTTGCCCCACTGTCTTATGATGTACTCATGCCCACACAAGCATTGGTAAGGTCGGATAAACGTTTCCATGAAAGTTGTGAAGACCCATCACCTTTTACTGTTTAACCGCTTAGAAACACACAAGCGCC
>PIJE02000765.1:185530-233030 GCA_002895965.2 Coryphaenoides rupestris
GAGTCGCCTGCAGCTCAATTAAATGATTGCGATAAATAAAAATGTATAAAAGCAACATAATACCAACAACTCCCATTATACCACTGCAGCTACTGTACTACACTATATATTATTATATGTTACTATACAGTAGTAGATTAATTATAGGTACAGTACTCTTTGCATCTTTGCACGGAGTTACACAAGTTACACAATGCTCCACTTTCGCTTAGTAAACAATAATCAACACACAAACCATAGATTTGGCCTTTTTATTATTGTATCATAAAGTCGTTCTGCTGAGAAGCACAAGCAGCAGCAGCCAGATACTGCATTACAGTACCGCAGGCCGCCTACAGGGGGCAGCACAGGCCCGACCACAGCCCTGCTGGCTGCTGGCTCTGCTGCTGCTGCTGCTGCTGCTGCTGCTGCTGCTGGCTCTGCTGCTGCTGCTGCTGCTGCTGTTGGCTCTGCTACTGGCTCTGCTGCTGCTGTTGGCTCTGCTGCTGGCTCTGCTGCTGCTGCTGGCTCTGCTGCTGCTGCTGCTGCTCTGCTGCTGCTGCTGCTGCTGTGCTGCTGGCTCTGCTGCTCCTGGCTCTGCTGCTGCTGCTGCTGGGTCTGCTGCTGCTGCTGCTGCTACTGCTGCTGGATCTGCTGTAGCTGCTGCTACTGCTGCTGGGTCTGCTGTAGCTGCTCCAGTCTTGACTGAGCGGAGGATAGAGTTGTCGTCTACACGGTACAGAGCAGAGGTCCACAATCAGCTACCACCTCCAGCTGTGTGTCCTTAAGGAGCTCTGAGCTCTGAGCTCTGAGGCTAACACCTCCCCGCTCTAGACGGAGGCAGCGATACGCCAGCGGGGCTAATGCAGATGAAACATGCATGGCTGCCTCCATTTTGCAGTGCTTAGAGTCAGCTCGACGCAGAATGACATCACTCAGCTAAGAGCGGTGGAGCTGAACTGAAGCATGTACGGCTGTTCAGATTAATTAAGGAATGACCTTAGATTAAAGATCAGACAATGAGGGCATTTATCATTCAATGCGTCGTCTCACGTGACTCGCGGTCGGGTGCCTTCCACCGTGACGTTCACAGAACCTTTCATTGTCGCACAAATAAGAAATACAGTTCTGTCCATTTCATTGCCGTCCCTGCATTTCCGGCGCGGTAGACGAGCCCAAAGTATGTCTGACATTAAAATGTCTATTTATATGGAAAACATGGCGACTTTGTTTTGCCTCTCGGGGAAACAAATGCCTCCATAAAGAAGTACGGCAAGAATGTAACCACAAGGCAGTTTGATAAAGTGTTAAATAAGCTGCAGGGAAAATAGTGTTTCCTTTTATTCCTGAAGCAAACTATATCTCCACGATCTGAGAGAGACGAGTCAATCTGCAGGATCGCCGATACAGTCGGAGGACGCAGGATAAATCCTAGAAGGCCACAAAAACACAGATCAATAAAAGAAAGCATGTAAACATCCACAGTGGGGAGGAAGCTGCAGATGGATGGGAGAGAGGAGGTGGGGAGAGAGGAGGTGGGGGGGAGAGAGGAGGTGGGGGGGAGAGAGGAGGTGGGGGAAGGTGGGGGGAGCGGGCTGAGAGCCAGAGGGAGGCTAACCGTAAGGAGCAGGGGAGTGCAAATGAGAAGAGGAGGAGAGGAGAGGAGAGGAGAGAAGGGGAGGAGAGAAGGAGAGGAGAGGAGGAGAGGAGGAGGGGGAGGAGGGTCGCGGTGGATAAAGTAGAAAGCAGGGAGATTGGGGATGCGACAAATTGTGGGGACGGGGAAACGTGAGAATAGAAGTGATTTACAGCAGTTGTATAATGTTCTACATCCCCCACCGTCCACCTCACCACCTCTCTCCTCCTCCTCCTCCTCCTCCTCCTCATCCCCAGCACACCTCCTCCTCACACGAGGGACTGCTCGTCTTCACCTCCCTGTCCCACCAGCCCTGTGATTAAGATTCTGCCTCCCATGCGACTGCAGCACTTTACAAATGGAAGACTGGACATAATTTCCCTAAAATGCTGTTTTTTATCACCTATTTCCCCTTCATCAGTTTGCTGCACACGATTGATGGCTGATGGCACCTCTGACAACTTAACATTTTTATGGTTAGATTTATGGGCTATCTGCTCCTCTCCTTTTACAGCTCAAACTCTGTAAAAATGCTTATTTCTCAGATCAGGAGAGGGAGGGTGTCTGTGTGTTCCCAGCTCAACGTGTGGGAGCCCCCAGCCAGCGTCGCTGCATTGCAGTGCGCTGCGGCGGCTGCTAGCGCGACGCTGCGGCTGCTAGCGCGACGCTGCGGCGGTGGACAGCCGCTCTCGCTAGCCGCTCCGCTTCCTCGATAGCAAACACAGCACCGTGTTTCTCCTCGTCTCCGTGGCGACACACTCCAGCAGCTCTCGCCAGGAACTAAATCATTGTGGGACGTAGACGGAGAAACTGGCTGGCTTGTTCGTGCAGAATGCAGAATGTGTGTTTATGCAGAAGCCGATGGCTCCCAGATCTGTTGAACGTTATCTCAATAAATACAAACACATGCATCACCTCGAAGCTGCCCCCACATTACTCACAAATAACCAAGTAATGCAGCTAATGTGGCTCGGCTGCTCACCTGCATGCTGCCACAAAGTGGCTTACTGCTGGGTGGTGAGAGGCCACTAGAACCTGTTCAGAACCTCACAAGTGGTGAGGAAGACACTTCAGCTGTCAAAGTATACCCTGTCTGTGTGTGTGTGTGTGTGTGTGTGTGTGTGTGTGTGTGTGTGTGTGTGTGTGTGTGTGTGTGTGTGTGTGTGTGTGTGTGTGTGTCTGCATGTCTGCATGTGTGTGTGTGTGTGTGTCCGTGTGTGGTGTCTGCAGGTGTGCGTGCGTGTATGTGTGTGTGTGTGTGTGTGTGTCTGCATCTATGTGTGTGTGTGTGTGTGTGTCTGTGTGTGTGTGTGTGTGTGGCTGTGTGTGTGTGTGTGTGTCCGCATCTGTGTGTGTGTGTGTGTGTGTGTGTGTCCGCATCTGTGTGTGTGCGTGCATGTATGTGTGTGTGTGTGTGTGCATGTGTGTGTGTGTGTGTACGTGTGTGTGTGTGTCTACGTGTGTGTGTGTCTGTGTGTGTGTCTACATGTGTGTCTGTGTGTGTGTGTGTGTGTGTGTGTGAAGGTGTTTGGGGTGGGACATTTCACGGCACCACGCAGAGCAGCAGCAGAGCTCAGTGGTTTCTAACACAGAGACACAGTAGGACTGGTGGGCTGCAGTCCCAGAGTGGACACTGCAGCCCCCCCCCCCCCCCCCCCCACCCCCTTCCTGGGCAGATTTACAGCCTGCAGGAGCTCCCAGCGCAGCCCTCTCTGCTCGTCCTGCGCTGATGAGGCCGGCAGACCCAGCCGGGCCCCCGGGGGGGTTGGAGTGCGATGGGGGGAGGGGGAGGAGAGAGAGAGAGAGAGAGAGAGAAAGGGCGAGAGAGAGAGAGAGAGAGCGAGAGAGAACCGGCCCGATGAGATCAATGATTCATGGCCACCCAGGAGGCCACGCCCTGGCCGGGCTAATACCACACATGTTTTAACTGGGCTGCCCTATAATTCATTAAGGTTACCACGGCTACTGGGAGCCACAGCAGACGGGTCCTAGAAATCATCTCTACATGTTGTTAGATGCGGCCCGCGTGGAGGCTAATTATAACGCCTGAATGAAACATATTCCTATTAGAGAAAGAGGCTCTATATTGTCCTCATATTTCCTCATCATCTCCACAGGTTTTCTTTGCACTTATTTTCACTCTCTGGAGTATTGCATCCGTGTTTTGGGCTCGGGTGGGAATGTAATGAGGTGGAATACTGCGTGGAGCAGCTTTCATATTATGGGGACTGCGGTACACCCACTGTTGCATTATTAATACTGCAATACTGGCCGCGGATTGCACGGCGACTAGAACATTTTATTTTCCTTCTGATATAACAGTAGCCGTGCTCATGAATATCTTCAAAGACCTCGCTGTCTTCCTACGTCTGAATCCAAACTCAGTGTTGAGCCTCTGGGGCAGCTGTGTGGTGTTTGCTGTCAGAGCCGCGCTACAAAGCTGCTGCAGAACAAACATTACAGCCTCTTAATGAACGCCTGACAACCACACTCCAGCTCTGAGCTCACTGGGCAACTTAACTGCTCTAATTATTCCCTGTAATTGTTGTTGATTTCTGTGTCTGGGTTTTATAGAGGCACACTGAATAGAGCAGCCTCCAGTAGAGCTTTGGAAACTTTGTGTGTTGTTCTGATTCGCTCCACTGACTCCTGCTGTGCTGTTGGAGTTGGACTTGACCTTCTTCCCATTTTCCAAAGACCAAGAAAAGCGAAATAATGCGAAACAAAGAAACAGAACTGAGATGTGGAGCTGGGAGCTCTGACTCCCGGGCCTGCTGGTGCAGCGTACCCAGCAGGGCAACACACACACATCCTAACACACACACACCCTAACACACACACACACTCTAACACACACACATCCTAACACACACACACCCTAACACACACACACACTCTAACACACACACATCCTAACACACACACACCCTAACACACACACACACTCGAACACAAAACACCCTAACACACACACACCCTAACACAACACACACTCTAACACAAACACACCCGAACACACACACACCCGAACACACACACACCCGAACACACACACACCCTAACACACACACACCCTAACACACACACACACACACACTCTAACACAAACACACCCTAACACACACACACCCGAACACACACACACCCGAACACACACACACCCTAACACACACACACCCTAACACACACACACACACAACACCTCTAACACAAACACACCCTAACACACACACACCCGAACACACACACACCCGAACACACACACACCCTAACACACACACACACACACTCTAACACAAACACACCCTAACACACACACACCCTAACACACACACACCCTAACACACACACACCCTAACACACACACACCCTAACACACACACACACACACTCTAACACAAACACACCCTAACACACACACACCCGAACACACACACACCCTAACACACACACACACACACACTCTAACACACACACACACCCGAACACACACACACACCGTAAACACACACACACCTAACACACACACACCCTAACACACACACACCCTAACACACACACACACACACACTCGAACACAAACACACCCTAACACACACACACCCTAACACACACACACCCTAACACACACACACACCCGAACACACACACACCCTAACACACACACACACAAACACACACACACCCTAACACAAACACACCCTAACACACACACACCCGAACACACACACACCCTAACACAAACACACCCTAACACACACACACCCTAACACACACACACCCTAACACACACACACCCTAACACAAACACACCCTAACACACACACACCCTAACACACACACACCCGAACACCACACACACCCTAAACCACAAACAACACCCTAACACACACACACCCTAACACAACACACACACACACACACTCTAACACAAACACACCCTAACACAAACACACCCTAACACACACATACCCGAACACACACACACCCTAACACACACACACCCGAACACACACACACCCTAACACACACACGCCCTAACATACACACACCCTAACAAAACACACACACACACACACTCGAACACAAACACACACACACACTCGAACACACACACACCCGAACACACACACACCCTAACACACACACACACCCTAACACACACACGCCCTAACATACACACACACACACTCTAACACAAACACACCCTAACACACACACACACCCGAACACACACACACCCTAACATGCACACACACCCTAACACACACACGCCCTAACACACACACACCCTAACACACACACACACACTCTAACACAAACACACCCTAACACACACCCTAACACACACACACCCTAAACACACACACACACACCCTAACACACCACACACCCTAACACACACACACCCTAACACACATACACACCCTAAACACACACACACCCTAACACACATACACACCCTAACACACACACACCCTAACACACACACACCCCAACACACATACACACCCTAACACACACACACCCTAACACACATACACACCCTAACACAACACACACCCTAACACACACACACCCTAACACACATACACACCCTAACACACATACACACCCTAACACACACACACCCTAACACACCAACACACCCTAACACACACACACACACACCCTAACACAAACACACACACGCACTCTAACACACACACACCCTAACACACACACCCTAACACACACGGCCCCTAACACCACACACCCCTAACACACAGACACACCCTAACACACACGCACCCTAACACACACGCACCCTAACACACACACCCTAACACACACACACCCTAACACACACACACAGCCTAACACACACACGCCCTAACACACACACACCCTAACACACACACACCCTAACACACATACACACCCTAACACACACACACCCTAACACACACACACACACCCTAACACACACACACACACACACCCTAACACACACACACACACGCACTCTAACACACACGCCCTAACACACACACACCCTAACACACACACACCCTAACACACACACACACCCTAACACACACGCACCCTAACACACACACACCCTAACACACACGCACCCTAACACACACACACCCTAACACACACCACACACACACACACACCCTAACACACACACACACCTTAACACACACACTGGATCTCACCTCCCAGCAGGAGAGCAGCCAGCTGGCTTTACACCAACGGTGGCTTCTGGAAAAGAACCAGGAATCAGCTAAAGAAGCAGGCAGCAACATGACTGTAACCAGCTAAAGAAGCAGGCAGCAACATGACTGTAATCAGCTAAAGAAGCAGGCAGCAACATGACTGTAATCAGCTAAAGAAGCAGGCAGCAACATGACTGTAACCAGCTAAAGAAGCAGGCAGCAACATGACTGTAATCAGCTAAAGAAGCAGGCAGCAACATGACTGTAATCAGCTAAAGAAGCAGGCAGCAACATGACTGTAACCAGCTAAAGGTAGTTAGTTAGCAGCCCGTTTAACTCTACTGGGAAGCCTGCGTTCTAAAAGGCCACACATAAGTCTCCATAATAATAATAATAATAATAATAATAATAATAATAATAATAAGTTGACTGCTGATTACAATCCCCTCAGAGTGGCCTCTGATTAAAGCACATCAGCAGTCAGCGAGGTGTGAGCTGTGTGCATGTGGCCGGCGTGGGTCTGATGTCTTGCTCTTTAGGCCGGTGTTTATAGCTTTGAATATTAATGATCGGGTGATAGAGGAGAGGGAAGAAGGAATTTGGAAGAGCTTTTTAAAGGAGCCATTTCATCAGAATCGTTATTTTTTTGCGGGCCTCCCAAGGCTCGTAACGGGCGGTCTATGAAGAGAGAGCCGCCACAGCAGGGCTTCATTTAAAACCAGAAAGGTCACGCTGTCGGGAAAGGTCCGCTCAGCCAAAAATATAAAATGAGTTGGAGAGGAGGGGGGGGGGGGGGGGGGGGGGGTGGCAGGGTAGAATGGCAGATCAGATGGCGAGGAAGAGGAGGAGGAGGAGGAGGAAGGGCGGCAGAGGGAAAGAGAGCGCCGGGTAATACGGAAAGAGGATGGAAAACGCTGAGGCGAGGAGGAAGCAGAGCCATGGAGTGTGCCATGGAACAGATCTAGCGTTAAAACAGACGAGACACTTTTTTGTTTATTTTAATGTTGTTTCAAAAGTAATTTGTTATAGTGGGCTACAATTTGTGAGGGAACAAAATTCTGCATCCATACACACTAAGGGCTCGGCAATCTGTCCAGCAATCTGTGCTGGCAGCAGCGCGAGGCTCCTGAGCCGGCCGCTGGTCGCAGCCCAAAGCACGGAGAGGCAGGCGGGAACTTCGCTGCCATATGCAACTCAGCACAAAACTGGAAGGACTTAAACCAACACTAGGGCACGACGTGCTCCAGCCCAGCCTCCATTCCTTCCTCACTCCGGCATCCATGTTGGATCGGTGCGTTGGCCGTGGCCCCTCCCCCCGCCCCCGCCAGCATTCCTCCAACCAGAAGCCGCGTCCTCAATCACTTGTTTATCTATCAGCTCGGTTTAATTGTCTGCTGGGTTTTTACATTACATTAAAGCTCACATGAGCCTCTTGGCAGCCACAGCCCCGCCTCTGATGTAAAGCTTCACGGTTTGCACAGATAAGATGGGTTCAATTTTAATGTTGCTAGCACACCGAGACGCACCAGGAACACTTGTAAAGCAGAATGCCCCGTCGGCTTGTAAAGACAGCAGCCCTGGAGCTGGGGGGGGGGTAGGGGGGGGAGGGTAGGGGGCGGGGCGTCGGGGGTGGGGATGAATCCCGCATCCCCAACTGCTGCAGCACGCCTCGCCGATCAATTTCTCCTCTCAAATTTCCAATCTATCTATCCCCTATCTCTTTGGAAAAACGAATACCCAATTCCAATTTCCAATCGCAGGCACAATAAAGCATATGTTGTAAAAGGTCACAGAGCCAGCGATCGGCCCTTTCAATTGGATGCTGGTCAACACACTTTCCATTGAAATACTGACTGGTCGTTAGGGGCGATATAAAGAAGCATGGCCGGGAGTCAGAGCCCCCAGCAGGGCCCGGCCGGGAGTCAGAACCCTCAGCAGGGCCCGGCCGGGTCCTGGACCTGTAGGAACACAACACAGAGATGTTAACACGGCTCTGCTGTGGGCAACAGGACCCAGAATCCTGACAGCCAAGTCTAGCGAGGGAGCATTTTGGGAAAAGGTGTGACTGCAGTGTGTGTGTGTGTCCGTGTGTGTGTGTGTGTCCGTGTGTGTGTTGTGTGTGTGTGTGTGTGTGTGGTGTGCGTGAGTGTGAGTGTCCGTGAGTGTGTTGTGTGTGTGTGTGTGTGTGTGTGTGTGCGTGTGTGCGTGGTAGCATCCTGGTATAAAGGGGAGTGTCTCTCCGGCAGCCAGGCTAGGAAGCTGATCAGATGGACGATCAAACACTAATCATTCCCTCACGGCCCATACCGAGTAAAGCTGTCATTAATTTTGCGGAATTACATCAAATCTGAGACATTCTTTATGTGCCCCCCGGCCCGCAGACAGTTATACGACAGGGAGTGCTGTGCTAAGCAGATGGAAGGGCTGGGCTGTGCATACTAAATACCTGCAGCCTCCACGGTGGTACCGCCCCCCCCCTGCCTCTCTGCAGCCTGCTGCTGTTCTGCACCCGACCAACACCGCCCAGCCTGACAAGGGCTGTCGTCACCGCATTTGCGTATTTATTGGTTACATTTAAGGTATAATGTGTACAATTATTACTAACGATTACTATTAACGATTATTTTTTTATTTATACCTAGATTTTGAAATGGTGCAACGCTCAGGCAGAGGAGAGGTGCTACAACGTCCCGACAGCGTGAACCATATGTGGCTTCCTGCGCTTTATACCAGCTGCTGGCCCATCGCTTGTCTAAGTAACACCAGCTAGCATGCCATCCCACAGCACGTCTCCTTGGCAACCGAGGAGCGCTTAAGGCGAGCTGCAATTTATGGCTCCTGACACATACCTGTCATTCCCTGAGAGTGAGACGTGTGCTAAGCTATACTCAGGCCCACCACCTCAGGTAATATACAACCGCAGCACAACGGGAAGTCTCTCATCTTGGAAAAATGTTTCCGTCAACAGCTGAGGAGCTGCCCTTCACAATAATCTGTCCCATGTATTGTCCTTGAACTGGTCTGAATGGTGTTACACTTTAGTTTAGAGATACTTAATAAGATAAGATAAGATAGAACTTTACTAATCCTGACAATAAACAGTGGAATAATAAAAATAAAATTACAGATTTACAAATGTACAGTCGGTCTAAGTCCCAGTGGAAGTATAACAACATAGGTGACATATCAACATCCTGCTCAGAAGTAATGACAATGTCATTAAATGAGATAATTGATAATCCGCCTGTCAGAACCTGGAGCCAACCTACGCAGACGGAAAATGCTGCATTTATTGTTGCGTTGGTTCATTTGAATATATTTCCTATATCCCTTTGTATTGGCTGGTGGATATTTCGCACTAAAGTGTCTACATTCAAATAAACGTCCTTTAAATGGAGGTTAATTGAAATACAGGACATTAGCATCACAATTAAAATAAAGATAAGGGTAAAAAAATAAGCAACAAGCAGGTATCAGAAGAAGCAACATTCATTCATATATACATATATAGAGATATGTATGTACCGATTCACAAGCGAAATTGTCTACTTATAAAAACACGAGCCAATCAGGTGGCATCTCGGCTGTCACGTGACTCACGGGAGGCCCTCAGTGCGCATGTATTTCCAACGCTCATTCCACGTTTTGAATTATTATTTTATATGAAGCTGAGGCGAGATTGAAAAGACAATAATCACGGTTGCTTCCACACTCGCGTGTTGGGTGGTGCTGCTTGTAGTTTAGTTGGAGCTGCTTGTAGTTTAGTTGGAGCTGCTTGTAGTTTAGTTGGTGCTGCTTGTAGTTTAGTTGGTGCTGCTTGTAGTTTAGTTGGTGCTGCTTGTAGTTTAGTTGGAGCTGCTTGTAGTTTAGTTGGTGCTGCTTGTAGTTTAGTTGGTGTTGCTTGTAGTTTAGTTGGTGCTGCTTGTAGTTTAGTTGGTGCTGCTTGTAGTTTAGTTGGAGCTGCTTGTAGTTTAGTTGGTGCTGCTTGTAGTTTAGTTGGTGCTGCTTGTAGTTTAGTTGGAGCTGCTTGTAGTTTAGTTGGTGCTGCTTGTAGTTTAGTTGGTGTTGCTTGTAGTTTAGTTGGTGCTGCTTGTAGTTTAGTTGGTGCTGCTTGTAGTTTAGTTGGAGCTGCTTGTAGTTTAGTTGGTGCTGCTTGTAGTTTAGTTGGTGTTGCTTGTAGTTTAGTTGGTGCTGCTTGTAGTTTAGTTGGAGCTGCTTGTAGTTTAGTTGGTGCTGCTTGTAGTTTAGTTGGTGCTGCTTGTAGTTTAGTTGGTGCTGCTTGTAGTTTAGTTGGAGCTGCTTGTAGTTTAGTTGGTGCTGCTTGTAGTTTAGTTGGAGCTGCTTGTAGTTTAGTTGGTGCTGCTTGTAGTTTAGTTGGTGCTGCTTGTAGTTTAGTTGGTGCTGCTTGTAGTTTAGTTGGTGTTGCTTGTAGTTTAGTTGGTGCTGCTTGTAGTTTAGTTGGTGCTGCTTGTAGTTTAGTTGGAGCTGCTTGTAGTTTAGTTGGAGCTGCTTGTAGTTTAGTTGGTGCTGCTTGTAGTTTAGTTGGTGCTGCTTGTAGTTTAGTTGGTGCTGCTTGTAGTTTAGTTGGTGCTGCTTGTAGTTTAGTTGGTGCTGCTTGTAGTTTAGTTGGTGTTGCTTGTAGTTTAGTTGGTGTTGCTTGTAGTTTAGTTGGTGCTGCTTGTAGTTTAGTTGGTGCTGCTTGTAGTTTAGTTGGTGTTGCTTGTAGTTTAGTTGGTGCTGCTTGTAGTTTAGTTGGTGCTGCTTGTAGTTTAGTTGGTGCTGCTTGTAGTTTAGTTGGAGCTGCTTGTAGTTTAGTTGGTGCTGCTTGTAGTTTAGTTGGAGCTGCTTGTAGTTTAGTTGGTGCTGCTTGTAGTTTAGTTGGAGCTGCTTGTAGTTTAGTTGGTGCTGCTTGTAGTTTAGTTGGTGCTGCTTGTAGTTTAGTTGGTGTTGCTTGTAGTTTAGTTGGTGCTGCTTGTAGTTTAGTTGGAGCTGCTTGTAGTTTAGTTGGTGCTGCTTGTAGTTTAGTTGGTGCTGCTTGTAGTTTAGTTGGTGTTGCTTGTAGTTTAGTTGGTGCTGCTTGTAGTTTAGTTGGTGCTGCTTGTAGTTTAGTTGGTGCTGCTTGTAGTTTAGTTGGTGCTGCTTGTAGTTTAGTTGGTGCTGCTTGTAGTTTAGTTGGTGCTGCTTGTAGTTTAGTTGGTGTTGCTTGTAGTTTAGTTGGTGCTGCTTGTAGTTTAGTTGGAGCTGCTTGTAGTTTAGTTGGTGCTGCTTGTAGTTTAGTTGGTGTTGCTTGTAGTTTAGTTGGTGCTGCTTGTAGTTTAGTTGGAGCTGCTTGTAGTTTAGTTGGTGCTGCTTGTAGTTTAGTTGGTGCTGCTTGTAGTTTAGTTGGTGTTGCTTGTAGTTTAGTTGGAGCTGCTTGTAGTTTAGTTGGTGTTGCTTGTAGTTTAGTTGGTGCTGCTTGTAGTTTAGTTGGTGTTGCTTGTAGTTTAGTTGGTGCTGCTTGTAGTTTAGTTGGTGCTGCTTGTAGTTTAGTTGGTGTTGCTTGTAGTTTAGTTGGTGCTGCTTGTAGTTTAGTTGGTGTTGCTTGTAGTTTAGTTGGTGCTGCTTGTAGTTTAGTTGGTGTTGCTTGTAGTTTAGTTGGTGCTGCTTGTAGTTTAGTTGGTGTTGCTTGTAGTTTAGTTGGAGCTGCTTGTAGTTTAGTTGGTGTTGCTTGTAGTTTAGTTGGTGTTGCTTGTAGTTTAGTTGGTGCTGCTTGTAGTTTAGTTGGTGCTGCTTGTAGTTTAGTTGGAGCTGCTTGTGGTTTAGTTGGTGCTGCTTGTGGTTTAGTTGGTGCTGCTTGTAGTTTAGTTGGTGCTGCTTGTAGTTTAGTTGGTGTTGCTTGTAGTTTAGTTGGAGCTGCTTGTGGTTTAGTTGGTGCTGCTTGTAGTTTAGTTGGTGCTGCTTGTAGTTTAGTTGGTGCTGCTTGTGGTTTAGTTGGTGCTGCTTGTAGTTTAGTTGGAGCTGCTTGTGGTTTAGTTGGTGCTGCTTGTAGTTTAGTTGGTGCTGCTTGTAGTTTAGTTGGTGCTGCTTGTAGTTTAGTTGGAGCTGCTTGTGGTTTAGTTGGTGCTGCTTGTAGTTTAGTTGGTGCTGCTTGTAGTTTAGTTGGTGCTGCTTGTAGTTTAGTTGGAGCTGCTTGTGGTTTAGTTGGTGCTGCTTGTAGTTTAGTTGGTGCTGCTTGTAGTTTAGTTGGTGCTGCTTGTAGTTTAGTTGGAGCTGCTTGTAGTTTAGTTGGAGCTGCTTGTGGTTTAGTTGGTGCTGCTTGTGGTTTAGTTGGTGCTGCTTGTAGTTTAGTTGGTGCTGCTTGTAGTTTAGTTGGTGCTGCTTGTAGTTTAGTTGGTGCTGCTTGTAGTTTAGTTGGTGCTTGTAGTTTAGTTGGTGCTGCTTGTAGTTTAGTTGGTGCTGCTTGTAGTTTAGTTGGTGCTGCTTGTAGTTTAGTTGGAGCTGCTTGTGGTTTAGTTGGTGCTGCTTGTAGTTTAGTTGGAGCTGCTTGTGGTTTAGTTGGTGCTGCTTGTAGTTTAGTTGGAGCTGCTTGTGGTTTAGTTGGTGCTGCTTGTGGTTTAGTTGGAGCTGCTTGTGGTTTAGTTGGTGCTGCTTGTGGTTTAGTTGGAGCTGCTTGTGGTTTAGTTGGTGCTGCTTGTGGTTTAGTTGGTGCTGCTTGTGGTTTAGTTGGTGCTGCTTGTAGTTTAGTTGGAGCTGCTTGTGGTTTAGTTGGTGCTGCTTGTGGTTTAGTTGGTGCTGCTTGTGGTTTAGTTGGTGCTGCTTGTAGTTTAGTTGGTGCTGCTTGTAGTTTAGTTGGTGCTGCTTGTGGTTTAGTTGGTGCTGCTTGTAGTTTAGTTGGTGCTGCTTGTGGTTTAGTTGGTGCTGCTTGTGGTTTAGTTGGTGCTGCTTGTAGTTTAGTTGGTGCTGCTTGTAGTTTAGTTGGTGCTGCTTGTAGTTTAGTTGGTGCTGCTTGTAGTTTAGTTGGTGCTGCTTGTAGTTTAGTTGGAGCTGCTTGTAGTTTAGTTGGAGCTGCTTGTGGTTTAGTTGGTGCTGCTTGTGGTTTAGTTGGTGCTGCTTGTAGTTTAGTTGGTGCTGCTTGTGGTTTAGTTGGAGCTGCTTGTAGTTTAGTTGGAGCTGCTTGTGGTTTAGTTGGTGCTGCTTGTGGTTTAGTTGGTGCTGCTTGTGGTTTAGTTGGTGCTGCTTGTGGTTTAGTTGGTGCTGCTTGTAGTTTAGTTGGAGCTGCTTGTGGTTTAGTTGGTGCTGCTTGTGGTTTAGTTGGAGCTGCTTGTGGTTTAGTTGGTGCTGCTTGTGGTTTAGTTGGTGCTGCTTGTAGTTTAGTTGGTGCTGCTTGTGGTTTAGTTGGAGCTGCTTGTGGTTTAGTTGGTGCTGCTTGTGGTTTAGTTGGTGCTGCTTGTGGTTTAGTTGGTGCTGCTTGTAGTTTAGTTGGTGCTGCTTGTAGTTTAGTTGGTGCTGCTTGTGGTTTAGTTGGAGCTGCTTGTGGTTTAGTTGGAGCTGCTTGTGGTTTAGTTGGTGCTGCTTGTGGTTTAGTTGGTGCTGCTTGTAGTTTAGTTGGTGCTGCTTGTAGTTTAGTTGGTGCTGCTTGTAGTTTAGTTGGTGCTGCTTGTAGTTTAGTTGGTGCTGCTTGTAGTTTAGTTGGAGCTGCTTGTAGTTTAGTTGGTGCTGCTTGTAGTTTAGTTGGTGCTGCTTGTAGTTTAGTTGGAGCTGCTTGTAGTTTAGTTGGAGCTGCTTGTAGTTTAGTTGGTGCTGCTTGTAGTTTAGTTGGTGCTGCTTGTAGTTTAGTTGGTGCTGCTTGTAGTTTAGTTGGAGCTGCTTGTAGTTTAGTTGGTGCTGCTTGTAGTTTAGTTGGTGTTGCTTGTAGTTTAGTTGGTGCTGCTTGTAGTTTAGTTGGTGCTGCTTGTAGTTTAGTTGGTGTTGCTTGTAGTTTAGTTGGTGCTGCTTGTAGTTTAGTTGGTGTTGCTTGTAGTTTAGTTGGAGCTGCTTGTAGTTTAGTTGGAGCTGCTTGTAGTTTAGTTGGTGCTGCTTGTAGTTTAGTTGGTGCTGCTTGTGGTTTAGTTGGAGCTGCTTGTGGTTTAGTTGGTGTTGCTTGTGGTTTAGTTGGAGCTGCTTGTGGTTTAGTTGGTGCTGCTTGTGGTTTAGTTGGTGCTGCTTGTAGTTTAGTTGGTGCTGCTTGTGGTTTAGTTGGTGCTGCTTGTAGTTTAGTTGGAGCTGCTTGTGGTTTAGTTGGTGCTGCTTGTAGTTTAGTTGGAGCTGCTTGTAGTTTAGTTGGTGCTGCTTGTAGTTTAGTTGGTGCTGCTTGTAGTTTAGTTGGTGCTGCTTGTAGTTTAGTTGGTGCTGCTTGTAGTTTAGTTGGTGTTGCTTGTAGTTTAGTTGGTGCTGCTTGTAGTTTAGTTGGTGCTGCTTGTAGTTTAGTTGGTGCTGCTTGTAGTTTAGTTGGTGCTGCTTGTAGTTTAGTTGGTGCTGCTTGTAGTTTAGTTGGTGCTGCTTGTAGTTTAGTTGGTGCTGCTTGTAGTTTAGTTGGAGCTGCTTGTAGTTTAGTTGGTGTGCTTGTAGTTTAGTTGGTGTTGCTTGTGGTTTAGTTGGAGCTGCTTGTAGTTTAGTTGGTGCTGCTTGTAGTTTAGTTGGTGCTGCTTGTAGTTTAGTTGGTGCTGCTTGTAGTTTAGTTGGAGCTGCTTGTAGTTTAGTTGGTGCTGCTTGTAGTGTTTAGTTGGTGTTGCTTGTAGTTTAGTTGGTGCTGCTTGTAGTTTAGTTGGTGCTGCTTGTAGTTTAGTTGGAGCTGCTTGTAGTTTAGTTGGTGTTGCTTGTAGTTTAGTTGGTGCTGCTTGTAGTTTAGTTGGTGCTGCTTGTAGTTTAGTTGGAGCTGCTTGTGGTTTAGTTGGTGCTGCTTGTGGTTTAGTTGGAGCTGCTTGTGGTTTAGTTGGTGTTGCTTGTGGTTTAGTTGGAGCTGCTTGTAGTTTAGTTGGTGCTGCTTGTAGTTTAGTTGGTGTTGCTTGTAGTTTAGTTGGTGCTGCTTGTAGTTTAGTTGGTGCTGCTTGTAGTTTAGTTGGTGTTGCTTGTAGTTTAGTTGGTGTTGCTTGTAGTTTAGTTGGTGTTGCTTGTAGTTTAGTTGGAGCTGCTTGTAGTTTAGTTGGTGCTTGTAGTTTAGTTGGTGCTGCTTGTAGTTTAGTTGGTGCTGCTTGTGGTTTAGTTGGAGCTGCTTGTAGTTTAGTTGGTGTTGCTTGTGGTTTAGTTGGAGCTGCTTGTAGTTTACTTGGAGCTTGCGGGCCGCTGACGGCTCCTGCAGGTGATCTGCTGCCACCTGGCCGCGCTGCGCGGTACTGTTGCTGGACTGACGGACACGAGTCTAATAATAATAATAATAATAATAATAATTATTATTATTATTATTATTATTATTATTATTATATTATTATTACGTGAAAATGCACAGAAAACATGATGTTGTGTGTGTGTGTGTGTGTCTGTCTCTGTGTGTCTGTGTGTGTGTGCGTGTGAGCACGTGTGTGTGTGTCTGTGTGTGTGTGTGTGTGTGTGGTGAGGGGTCTGTCTCACAGCCAATCAGCAGCAGCTGAGGGCTCCTGAAGCTCCACCTTCCCTCCGGTCTCTGGGTATTGTAGTTTATTTCTATCATCTCGCCGCTCACTCGCAGAGCGTAAGAACTACAAGTCCCAGCCCGCGGTGCGCTGGATCCGTCATGTTGGTGCGTTGCTGTGTTGTTGTTGGTAATGTTGTTGTTGTTGTTGTTGATGTTGTTGTTGTTGTTGTGTACAGGGGCTGCCCTGAGTGTTAAGTGTTATTATAACTTCATAACTTTAATATCGTCGGACTCTTGACGTTTAACTAAAACCAAAAGGTAAGCGAACTGAACTACGCAGTTACACGCACACACACACACACACACACACACACACACTGTTATACTGTTATAGTGTAACAGTATAACACTGTTACAGTCTAACAGTTATACTGTAACAGTATAACAGTTACAGTATAGCAGTGTAACAGTCTAACATTTATACTGTAACAGTGTAACAGTATAACAGTGTAACAGTTATACTGTACCAGTATAACAGTTACAGTATAGCAGTGTAACAGTATAACAGTTATACTGTAACAGTATAACAGTGTAGCAGTGTAACAGTCTAACAGTTATACTGTAACAGTGTAACAGTATAACAGTGTCGCCGTGTAACAGTCTAACAGTTATACTGTAACAGTGTAGCAGTGTAACAGTCTAACAGTTATACTGTAACAGTGTAGCAGTGTAAGAGTATAACAGTGTAACAGTGTAGCAGTGTAACATTGTTACAGTGTAACAGTTATACTGTAACAGTGTAGCAGTGTAACAGTCTAACAGTTATACTGTAACAGTGTAGCAGTGTAAGAGTTATAACAGTGTAACAGTGTAGCAGTGTAACATTGTTACAGTGTAACAGTTATACTGTAACAGTGTAGCAGTGTAACAGTCTAACAGTTATACTGTAACAGTGTAGGCAGTGTCAACGAGTATACAGTGTAACCAGTGTAGGCAGTGGGTAAACAGTGTTACAGTGTAACAGTTATACTGTAACAGTTACAGTATAGCAGTGTAACAGTCTAAGTTATACTGTAACAGTATAACAGTTAGTGTAACACTGTTACACTGTTATACTGTAACTGTTACAGTATAACTGTTACACTGTAATACTGTTATACTTATACAATGTGACAGTGTAACAGTGTCACACTGTCACACTGTTACTAATAAAATAATAATAATAATAATAATACAAATAAATAATAATAAATGAAATATAATAGTGTAGTGGAATAGCCAATCTACTGGTAATTCTTCATTCACATGTCGAGTGGACTCTACATTCCTACTGCTGGCGAGGACACATTCAAATGAGGGTGGAGGTGACTGGAGTCAGCCTGGTGGCGGGTGTCGGGTGTCACGCTGGCCTGGGTGTTACGCCAACCTGGGTGTCACGCTGGCCTGGGTGTCACGCCGGCCTGGGTGTCACGCTGGGCTCCCTGCTGCTGGAGCTCCGGAACACAGGGTGTCACCCCGGGAAGTGCAGGGTGCTACTTCCGAGTGTCTCCTTACTCTGAGTAAACATGCACAGTCTCCTGCATTTATTTTAATCTGTGTATTTTTCCTCCAACAGGTGTGATCGTGCCGGTCGCTCGATCGGTTGCCATGGCAGCGGTGTGTCAGGTGAACTTCCGGAATGTGGGCAGCAGTTACTTCCCCCAGAGCAGGGTGGACTGCCACTACACTCTCAGCTCCCAGTTCCCCTGGACCACCAACGACTGGATCGGCCTCTTCAAGGTGATACGGTCACCTTCCTCATTCACTTCCAGGGGAAATCAGAAATGGTTTTTAATGCATGTCCTGTAAAAATGCTGATTTCTGCTCAGAATGTTGTGTCTGTAACAACATTATGGAACGGATCCTGTTATCGTGTCGAACCGAGACAAGCTTTCTGTAACTTAACTAACTCCTGACAGCTCTCCTCTCTCCAACACCTTTCCACGGTTCTCCTGCAACAACTCAACTCTCACAATATTTCAGAGCGAGACTCGTCCTTGAGTGAGACTCAGTCAGACATGATAACCGGGCCGGGCCAAACAAGAAAACAGTTTCTCTGAAGGGATCCTTCATAGATGTTGTCAGACACTCAGAACTATCTGACAGTGTGTGTGTGTGTGTGTGTGTGTGTGTGTGTGTGTGTGTGTGTGTGTGTGTGTGTGTGTGTGTGTGTGTGTGTGTGTGTGTGTGTGTGTGTGTGTGTGTGTGTGTGTGTGTGTGTGCGTGCGTGCGTGCTCCTCAGGTGGGCGGGGCCTCACTGAGGGACTACCACACGTTCGTCTGGTGCCCGGCCCCCGCTGACACGCAGGAGGGCAGGGATGTCAACTGCTGCGTGCAGTTCCAGGGTACGAGCCTCCGCGCTTTGTAATTGTATTTTATATCCCATAGCTGGTCGTAATCTGTACTGTTGCTCCGGCCAACTCAAATAAAACCTGCAGCGCGCACGATTGATCTTTTGGTAAATTGAATTACTCTTGTGAGGAGCAGGCTGGTGAGGAAACTTTATAGTTAGTGATAGATATGTCAGGCAGAGTGTTCCCCACTGAGGAGCCCACAGCACAATACAAGTATATATATATATATATATATATATATACACGGCCCCAAGGAGCGTGTTTCCTGTTGCTCGTCTCCTGTCTGGCCGAGATGTGGAGTCAGCATCGTGGCTCCGGCTCCTCTGCGCGTGAGAGCGAGGGTTAGAGCGAGGGTTAAGCCACACCGCGGGTGGCTGAGTGATGCTACTGTTTTGCACAACACAGTGGAAACACTCTGTCACTTGTGGGCGGGGCCATTGCTGACGCCGCACCGCCTGATTGGCTGCTTGGGACGCAGCATTGACCTCTGTCCCGGTGATTTATCACTCACTAAAACACACCCCCACCGCCGTGCTTTCCTGGAGGGATTGCAAACAAAACACTGATGGTTTCCTGATCACCGGTGGTGTGGACGTTACACTTCCAGTGCTTGTGCCTTGTTGCAGGGAGCTAGGATACAGCTTGTATCATCGCTCCCTGTTAGGATACAGCTTGTATCCTAACAGTGAGCTAGGATACAGCCTGTATCCTATCAGGGAGCTAGGATACAGCTTATATCCTAACAGGGAGCTAAAATACAGCTTGTATCCTAACAGGGAGCTAGGATACAGCTTGTATCATCGCTCCCTGTTAGGATACAGCTTGTATTCTAACAGTGAGCTAGGATACAGCCTGTATCCTATCAGGGAGCTAGGATACAGCTTATATCCTAACAGGGAGCTAAAATACAGCTTGTATCCTAACAGGGAGCTAGGATACAGCTTGTATCCTATCAGGGAGCTAGGATACAGCTTGTATCCTAACATGAAGCTAGGATGCAGCTTGTATCCTATCAGGGAGCTAGGATACAGCTTGTATCCTAACATGGAGCTAGGACACAGCTCATAACGCTTTATGATCTTTTAATTTCCACTGTACATGAATTGGTTGTCATTCTGGTTGTCATTCTTCTTCTTCCCTGATGTCTTGATGTGTTTCCTCTCCTGCCGCGTCCAGCCTCCTACCTGCCGGGGCCCAGCTCCGAGCAGCAGTACCAGTTTGTGTATGTGGCGGGGACGGGGGAGGTGTGCCAGCGCAGCCCGGCGTTCACCTTCAGCGGCCCCCGACCTCCGGACGACCTCGTGACCCTGGAGGAGGAGGCTGGCCCCGAGGCCGACGGAGCCTCGGACATGCTGCTGGTGGTTCCCCGTGCCGAGCTGCTGCAGGTGGGCTCAGAACCACACGCTGAACCAGGAACGAACATGCATTCATAAAGTAGAATCAATACGTCGCGTTTACTGTCGTTATAAAATGTCGATGGGATGCCCCGCCCACTAGACCCGCCTGCAGGAATGTCAGCTGCAGCGAGCGCAGCTGCTGGAGGTGCAGGAGGCGCAGGCCAGGGAGGCGCGGAGGGGGGAGGAGCGACACCGGCGCGCCCGCCAGGCCTGGGAGGCGCAGCGTCGGGAGCTGGAGGGGAGCGCAGTCCGCCTGCAGGGGGAGCTGCTGCGTACCCGGGACACCGTGTTGGAGATGGAAAAGAGGCAGGAGGTAGGACGCTGACACTGGCACTCACACATCAACTCGCTCTGTACATCTCACGCTGTTCTGGTCTGAACTGGTCTGGACTCATGAAACCAGTAACGGTGTTCAATGTGTCAGGAGGAACGGGCTTCTCTGGCGGAGCAGAACAGCACCTTATTGGACGCAAAGGAGGCAGGCCAGCAGCGAATCAGAGAGCTGGAGGAAGACATTAAGACCCAATCACAAAGGGCTGAAGAGAGAGAGACTGAGCTGGACAGGTGACCTCTGACTCTGACCGCTCACATCCTGGTATCACCTGACCCCTGTCTTTACGGTGGTGAACAGCTAGATCTGTGTGTGCGTGTGTGTGTGTGTGTGTGTGTGTGTGTGTGTGTGTGTGTGTGTGTGTGTGTGTGTGTGTGTGTGTGTGTGTGTGTGTGTGTGTGTGTGTGTGTGTGTGTGTGTGTGTGTGTGTGTGTGTGTGTCCAGGTTGAAGGACCGGGCTAAGAGGACGTCATCGCAGAAGAAAGAGGAGGACGCAGAGAGGAAGCAACTGCAGGTACTGACAGCACACTTTGTGTGGGACTCGGGTCTTTGCTGCGGTGCGTTTCTACGCTTCGATGTTGGTTTCTGTGTTCCTGTGCGTGCTGATGGTTGCCAGACGTCCAGGTGAACCTCTCAGCTCTGCGTGTTCCCAGGCTAAGCTGCAGCACACAGAGGCCGAGCTGCGGTCGCTGGCGAAGGAGTTCCAGAGCCTGAGGAGTTCTCTGGCCCAGAGAGACACCAGCATCCTGCAGCTGCAGAACACCATTAGCACCCTGACCCACAAGTTGACCTCCGCCCACCGCAAGGAGGTGAGACAGAATATAGAGTGGCAGAATATCTGTAGCAAGGAGCTACAGATATTGACCCAGAGTTACCACAGGGTTTGTGTTTATTCACAAACCTGCGAGACGCGTCTAAGCGGTGGTGATGTGTCAGCGGTGTCGCCGTCTCTCTCCCCTGCGGTGGTTCTGCTCAGACGGAGAGCGAGGCAGCGCTGAGGGAGATGCGCAGCCTGCGCCAGCGTCTGGCCACCAGCGAGCGCAGCGTGGACGACCTGAAGGGAGACCTGAGTGTCCTGGAGACGCAGCGCGACCGCGGGCAGGCGGAGGTGCACCAGGCCCGCCTGCAGGCCGCCCAGCTCACCCTGCAGCTGGCCGACGCCAGCCTGGCCTTCAGGGAGGCCCGCGGACGCTGGAGCCAAGAGCAGCAGCACCTGCAGCACGCCACCGAGGTACTGCTGGGAGCACCAGCACCTCGCTCTGGAGTGGTGCTATACCCCTGGGGTTACAGGTAGTACTGGTATCATCTTATACCCCTTGGGTTACGGGTAGTACTGGTATCATCTTATACCCCTGGGGTTACAGGTAGTACTGGTATCATCTTATACCTCTGGGGTTACAGGTAGTACTGGTATCATCTTATACCCCTGGGGTTACAGGTAGTACTGGTATCACCTTATACCCCTGGGATTACAGGTAGTACTGGTATCATCTTATACCCCTGGGGTTACAGGTAGTACTGGTATCATCTTATACCCCTGGATTACAGGTAGTACTGGTATCATCTTATACCCCTGGGGTTACAGGTAGTACTGGTATCATCTTTATACCCTGTGATTACAGGTAGTACTGGTATCATCTTATACCCCTGGGTTACAGGTAGTACTGGTATCATCTTATACCTCTGGGTTACAGGTAGTACTGGTATCATCTTATACCCATGGGGTTACAGGTAGTACTGGTATCATCTTATACCCCTGGGGTTACAGGTAGTACTGGTATCATCTTATACCCCTGGGTTACAGGTAGTACTGGTATCATCTTATACCTCTGGGGTTACAGGTAGTACTGGTATCATCTTATACCCCTGGGGTTACAGGTAGTACTGGTATCATCTTATACCCCTGGGGTTACAGGTAGTACTGGTATCATCTTATACCCCTGGGGTTACAGGTAGTACTGGTATCATCTTATACCTCTGGGGTTACAGGTAGTACTGGTATCATCTTATACCCCTGGGGTTAGAGGAGTACTGGTATCATCTTATACCTCTGGGGTTACAGGTAGTACTGGTATCATCTTATACCTCTGGGGTTACAGGTAGTATTGGTATCATCTTATACCTCTGGGGTTAGAGGGAGTACTGGTATCATCTTATACCCCTGGGGTTACAGGTAGTACTGGTATCATCTTATACCCCTGGGGTTACAGGTAGTACTGGTATCATCTTATACCTCTGGGGTTACAGGTAGTACTGGTATCATCTTATACCCATGGGGTTACAGGTAGTACTGGTATCATCTTATACCCCTGGGGTTAGAGGGAGTACTGGTATCATCTTATACCCCTGGGGTTAGAGGGAGTACTGGTATCATCTTATACCTCTGGGGTTACAGGTAGTACTGGTATCATCTTATACCTCTGGGGTTACAGGTAGTATTGGTATCATCTTATACCTCTGGGGTTAGAGGGAGTACTGGTATCATCTTATACCCATGGGGTTAGAGGGAGTACTGGTATCATTTTATACCTCTGGGGTTACAGGTAGTAGATTCAAGATTTAAGATTCAAGAAGTTTAATTGTCACATGCACATACAGGATGTGCAGTGAAATGAAAAGGTGGCGATCCTCAACTGAATGTGCAAAAGAACAATACAATATAAATAACTTGAATTGGAGGATCAGAATATACACAATATTGACAGTATTTTCAGCAAAAAGAACAGCGGGAATGAGCAATCTAAGCAAATGGCATATAACAGCATATAACAACAAGACAATATAAAGGACACCAAAATATGAAAAAGGTAGAGAATAAAGTGAGTACAGACCATGTACGTGTATGTTTGCATGTATGTACAGTATGTCACAAGTTCAGTATTAAGTTATGTAGAAATAAATGTAGAAATAAAAGTATTACAGTACGATGTCATTTTCTTTCCGATATCCTGCAGCTGTAGCTGGAACAAAATAATATAGAGATCAAGGACAGATCTCTGATGAGTTATGTGTGCCGGCCTTGTGTTTTAACTTAACACGTCACCGGGCTTTGAAGGCGAACCGCTGGCCCAACGTCTCCACATGTGGAAGCCTCGCCTGCTGTCCTCTAAGCATCCAGGCACCATGTGGTAAAAAGAGCATTGATTTCACGCAAAGTCCCGTGAACCCTCTGACTTCTCCTCCCCCCCTGCCCCGCCCCTACGGCAGAAGGAGGCGGAGCGTCTGCAGGACGTCAGCGTGGAGATGCAGAGGGTGGAGGAGCAACTGCAGGAGGAGAGGCTGGAGCGTGAGAAGGTGGAGGTGGAGCTGGGCCGAGAGAGGGACTGCAACCGGGTGAGGAGTCCAGCAGCACGCTTACCTTGAGGGCCGTTTGGCGCCTGACACTTTGTCCAAAGCTACTTACATTACATATATATAACATACATATATATATATATATATATATATATATAAAGTACATTTGTCCAAAGAGTAAGACAACAATATATTGCTGACTGTGCAGTAAAATTGACAGAGAACACGTTGTTTCAGTCACTCATGATTGCTGGTCAACAGCAACAGAAACGTCACAGTCGCTAGCAGCAACTATCTTGTCTCCAGCCGTCTCCAGTGTTGTTGTTCCTCCTCCTCGGTTCCGGCGCTGGACATTGCCATCGGTCCCACCCCTGGTGCTGATTGGCTAACCGTTAGTCAGACGGTCACCCTCTCGTGCTACTACCCCTCACCATCACTATTACTCCCCTTACCTTTCCATTACCTTTCATCAACATGTGCAATATTTCTCATGTGCAATAATACTTTTCACTACGACTTCACAATACCATTGGCAACTTGTTTTGCTGACTGAATATCTTACCTATATTTTTACATTTATCCATCCATCCATCCATTCTTATCCGGGGCCGGGTCACGGTGGCAGCCGGCTAAGCAGGGCCCTCCACACTTCCTTATCCCCAGCCAAACTCTCTAGTTCCTCCTGGGGGGTCCCGAGGCGTTCCCAGGCCAGACGAGATATATAATCCCTCCAGCGGGTTCTGGGTCTGCCCCGGGGTCTCCTCCCAGTCAGACGCGCCCGGAAAACCTCGAAGGGGATCTTATCTTATCTTTCAACCTGATGTCCCACGTCGGGACACCAGACCTGAAGCAGTCTGCTCCATGGAGTGGATTCAAAGGTCTCTCTTCGTCTCTGACACGATCACCAGACCTGACTGGGCACCGTGGTCTTCAGTCACCCCTCATATCTCTCCACCTTATCCCACTGCCATCTGGGCGCAGGTATAGAACTATGAGGTGCAGAAGGGCTCGCTTAGGTAGGAGCCTGGTCCCCGCAGCCATAGCCTCCCTAAATAACAGACCACGCTAATGAGGGCCCGAGTGACAATGTGACTGCTCTGTATAGATGCTTTGTTCAGCCCTAAAGTCAACTGTCTGTCATTGTGTGTTGTTTCAAGTGGGTGTACAGTGTACAGTCCCCCTTGGGGACAATAAAAACTATCTATCTATCTATATGAAGGGTAACCCTTAACACCCATGGGATGTGTTCCTCCTCAGGTTCAGTTGGGTGAGGCTCTCAGGGGTCTGTACGAGATGGAGGCCGGTCTGAGGCTGAAGGAGAAGGAGAAGGAGCAACTGCTGGCTGAGAAGAAGGTCAGGAAGCTTCTTAGGAGCCCGCTGTCCACCAGGAGGACATTGTCCCACCGTGACGCGTCAGTCTACTGACGGAGACACGCTGGGCCTCAATCTCTCGTTGTTGTTGTTGTCCCCACAGGACCTGAAGGACTACATCCGCCTGCTGGAGCACAAGATGGGTCTCAGCTTCAGCACCACGCAGTCCGCCACTCCTGCAGGTAACCACACACACACACACACACACACACACACACACACCACACACACACACACACACACACACACACACACACACACACACACACACACACACACACACACACACACACACACACACACACACACACACACACACACACACTGGACCCTGCTGACCTCCCGGCAGGATGCCCACGCAGCCTCCTGTCCGACTCCGAGGAGGAGAGTGGCGAGACCCCGCCCCCGCCGCCCCGCCTCTCCCCCCCGCGGCGCCAGGCCACTACAGCCTGTGTGAGCAGAGCCAGCAGGCCACACCCCCGCTCCTCCACCCCGCCACGCCCCCCCCCTCCCCCGGGGAGCCTGCCTGTGGCGTGGTGGTCATCAGCCAACCGGCGCCCCTCGCTGCCCCCCGACACCGCGGCTCTGAGGCGGTAAGACGATGTGGTTCTATACGATGTGGTTCTATACGATGCGGTTCTATACGATGCGGTTCTATACGATGCGGTTCTATATGATGCGGTTCTATACGATGTGGTTCTATACGTACGCATCTCCTCTCCCCTCAGGAGGCGGAGTTAGAGGAGGCTCCGTGTGGCCACCGGAGGTCTGAGGAGGAGGAGGAGGAGGAGGAGGAGGAGGTGCTCCTGTCGTCGAGGGACGCCGTCTCCAGGTAGACGCCACACACACACACACACACACACACACACACACACACACACACACACACACACACACACAAGGGATGGCTAAAAGACGGACGTTTAGAATATCTGCTCATAAACGAAGTTGGGTTGGGGGAGGGGTGGGGGGGGGGATCGGAGTCCCGCCCCCCCCACCGTGCAGCCTGACTGAATTCCCCCCCCCGGGTGCAGCACAGTCACGGGCCAATTTTCAGCGCCATTAAAGCGACTCCCTCCCCACATCCATCCCTCCCTCCCTCCCTCCCATCCTCTCCTCTGCCAGCAGAATGCACCTTTCTCTAACTGTTAAAACATCTGGATTTATGTTCCTCCTGCAGGGACCTGCCTGGCGCTGCCCGCTGGTGACCGGAACCCTGACAGACCCCAGAACCCGGACCCTGCTGGACCTCATCTGTACTGACCCCGAACCCTGAACCTTGCTGGACCTCGTCTGTACTGGCCCTGGCCCCGGACCCTGCTGGGCCTCATCTGTACTGGACCCTGCGCCCTGCTGGACCTCACCTGTACTGACCCCGGACCCCGAACCCTGAACCCTGCTGGACCTCACCTGTACTGACACTAGCAAGCGTTACTCTTACCCTGCGTATCAACTCACCCCGTTTCATCGTAGGCCTGTAGCTCTCCTCTGCGTATCAACTCACCCCCGTCCACCGTGAGGCTTGTGTTCTCGCTTTAGTGGTTTTTCGGGACATAATCTTTTACGGCGGCTAAACAAACACTCCGGCGTTCACAAGCAGGCCGCTGATCGCCTGACGAATGGCTTTTGTGCGTCTGGAGAAGTTCACACGCTTGCGTCCGCAGAGCTTAACGGCGTGAGGTTCTGCCGGCTTTATGGCGCATGGCCGCCGCTGTAATTATCACGTTCTGGGCGGCCGCTGCTGCAAGTGAACATTCAGTTCCCCGACGCAGATGTGAAGTATGAAGTATGAAGCGGTCCCTTAACCAGCCAGCGTGGGTGGTGAAGAGTAGGCCTTTACCTTCGTCATCACCCTGAGAGCCGGTGTCCACATCGTTCTGAGTGCCTTCACAGCTGATCCCCGTCATTCAGACGCGCTGGAAGACAGTAGGCAGTCGGCCCGAGACATATAGAATTTCATCTTGAATATAATGCTAGAATATCATGATTATAATATTCATGATATATTGATGGAGTCTATGAAGATGAGGTGATTAGTGATGCCTTGTGCTTCACTATTCTCTTATCCTCACTGTACACTACCAGCTGCTTCTATGAGCTGTTGGTTCAGAAGTCTCTTTAACAACGGCTTGGGATGAGATCACTACACTTGTTGTGTAACTTACTCCACACCTGGAGGTTCGTACCTCCAGTCCAGTTTGTGTGATGCAAGCCTGGCTCCTCACTGCAGCCTAGCTCCTCACTGCAGCCTAACTCCTCACTGCAGCCTAACTCCTCACTGCAGGCCTGGCTCCTCACTGCAGCCTGGCTCCTCACTGCAGCCTAACTCCTCACTGCAGCCTGGCTCCTCACTGCAGCCTAACTCTACACTTACACTACAATCATATTATGTTCACCTTATTTCCACTGCATTTGACCGATGACTTTTTATTTGTGTGTGGCTAAACTAAGAAATCATTTCTAGATCATTTTAAAGTTATCATTTTAACGTGTGTTTGCTGTGTCTGCAGCCTGTTCTTCTAGGGAGAGGAAGAGGAAGGGCTGCCCTCTTCACGTATCTTCTTATTGTCATCATAATAATTTCCTTTATGCGTGTGTGTGTGTGTGTGTGTGTGTGTGTGTGTGTGTTGTGTGTGTGTGTGTGTGTGTGTGTGTGTGTGTGTGTGTGTGTGTGTGTGGTGTGTGTGTGTGTGTGTGTGTGTGTGTGCAGGCACATTTACATCAACCCACATTGAAAGGATAAACGACTAATGCCAGCTTTTAAAATGACGACATCAAATAGATTTTTAATAGCAGATCAACATAAGCGTGAATTAGAAGGTTTATGCTTTTAGGATGTTGCTCATCTCTGATCACGTTAGGATAAGCGAACGCGTTCTGTCTACAACCAGCCGGATGAGAGATGAGTTGAGTTGAGAGATGAGAGGAGATGAGATGAGAGATTAGATGAGATGAGTTGAGAGATGAGATGAGATGAGATGAGATGAGATGAGTTGAGATGAGAGATGAGATGAGATGAGATGAGAGATGAGGTGACAGATGAGATGAGAGAGGTTCCTTCTCATGGGGACGGCTGAGACACAGAACTGTTCTCACAGCTTGGATCTAAGAATCGTTACAACCCCCTTTCTTATATATACATACATATTATTATTATATATACATGTATCTATACTGGTCATATATACAGTATGGGTGTATATATACTGTTTAGCGGTCATATACACGTATCTGTGTGTGTGTGTGTGTATGGCTGTGAGTGTGTGGGTCTGTGTGTGTGTGTGTGTGTGTGTGTGTGCGGTTTGTTTTGAATTTTGTCTGCCGAAGGTTGTTACCCTCCATGTTAAACGTGTGTTCTTGTAGTAAACGGGGTGTGGGTGGGGCTCTGTAATAAAGGCGTTTACGTATCCATTCTGCCGTGTTATGTGTCTTTTTGGCGTAAGATTTTAATTCCCACCTGACATTTCCCCGGCTGTTAATATCCCGGCGTGTTCCCCGGGGATCGTTACCTGTTTCTGTTCCGTCCTCCCCCCTCTCGGCTCACCTTAGCCCTCCGGCACTAACCTGTTCCCCTCGCCTGCTGCCCCTCCATCTTGAATCTGAAGTGACAATAGCTAATTATAAAATCAATGGCGCCGGGCTCCCTGCTTTACTGCCCACTCTAAAACCTTAACTGGGAAATCGCTGTGGGATTGATGAGTCCCTCAGTCTTTATCTCTTTTAATTAGAAATGTTGAAGATATGAGGGAGCCAGGGGCCACAGCATCGCTCCCACGGCTTTTATGATGCGGGGCGGCCCCAGCGATGCAACGATGCACCTCCCCAAGCCTCTCCTCCCTTACCTGCTCCTCCTCATCACCTCTCCCCTCCATCTCTCCTACTACCTGCTTCTCCTCACCACCTCCCCCCTCCATCTCTCCTACTACCTGCTCCTCCTCATCACCTCTCCCCTCCATCTCTCCTACTACCTGCTTCTCCTCACCACCTCCCCCCTCCATCTCTCCCCGCTTACCTGCTCCTCCTCATCACCTCTCCCCTCCATCTCTCATACTACCTGCTCCTCCTCACCACCTCCCCCCTCCATCTCTCCCCGCTTACCTGCTCCTCCTGCATCCACCTCCCTCTCCAATCTCTCCTCCCTTACCTGACTCCTCCATCCTCCTCCTACCTTGTGCCCTCCTCATCACCCCCCCTCCATCTCTCCTCCTACCTGCTCCTCCTCACCCCCTCCCCCTCCATCTCTCCCCACTTACCTGCTCCTCCTCATCACCTCCTCCCTCCATCTCTCCTCCCTTACCTGCTCCTCCTCACCACCTCCCCTCCATCTCTCCTCCTACCTTCTCCTCCTCACCACTCCCTCCATCTCTCCCCCTGCTTAACCTGCTCCTTCCCTCATACCTCCTCCCTCCATCTCTCCCCGCTTACCTGCTCCTCCTCATCAACCTCCCCCTCCATCTCTCCTCCCTTTACCTTGCCCCCTCATACACCTCCCCCTCCATCTCTCCTCCTACCTGCTCCTCCTCATCACCTCCGCTCCATCTCTCCTCCTACTGCTCTCCTCACCCTCCTCTCCCTACCTGCTCATCCTCACCACCTCGCCCCTCCATCTCTCCTCCCCTTACCTGCCTCCTCCTCACCAACCTCCCCCTCCATCACATTCTCCCGCCTTATCCTGCTCCTCCTCATCACTTCCTCCCTCCACTCCTCTCCCCGCTTACCTGGGCTCCTCCTCATCACCTCCCCCTCCATCTGCTTCCTCCCTTACCCGCTCCTCCTCATCACCTCCCCCATTCATCTCTCCTTCCCTTACCTGCCTCCTCCTCATCAACCATCCCCCCTGCCATCTCTCCTCCGCCTGCAACGCAACCAAATCTTGCCTCACTCCTCACCACCTTCCCCCTCCATCTCTCCTCCCTTCACCTGCTCCTCCTCTATCCACCTCCCCCCTCCATCTCTCCTCGCCGACCTGCTCCTCCTCACCAACCTCCCCCTCCATCTTCTCCCCCGCTTACCTTGCTCCTCCTTCAATCACCTCCTCCCTCCATCTCTCCCCCGCTTACCTGCTCCTCCTCATCACCTCCCCCTCCATCTCTCCTCCCTTACCCGCTCCTCCTCATCACCTCCCCCCTCCATCTCTCCTCCCTTACCTGCTCCTCCTCATCACCTCCCCCCTCCATCTCTCCTCGCCTACCTGCTCCTCCTCACCACCTCCCCCTCCATCTCTCCTCCCTTACCTGCTCCTCCTCATCACCTCCCCCCTCCATCTCTCCTCGCCTACCTGCTCCTCCTCACCACCTCCCCCTCCATCTCTCCCCGCTTACCTGCTCCTCCTCATCACCTCCTCCCTCCATCTCTCCCCGCTTACCTGCTCCTCCTCATCACCTCCCCCTCCATCTCTCCTCCCTTACCCGCCTCCTCCTCATCACCTCCCCCACCTCCATCTCTCCTCCCCTTACCTGCTCCTCCTCATCACCTCCCCCCTCCATCTCTCCTCGCCTACCTGCTTCCTCCTCACTCACCTCCCCCTCCATCTCTCCCCGCCTTACCTGCTCCTCCTCATCACCTCCCCCCTGCTCCCATCTCTTCCACCGCGTTACCTGGCCTCCTCCTCATCACCTCCACCCTCCTTCTCTCCCCACTGCCCCCCCTGCTGCCTCCATGCACCTCCACCTCCACCTCCACCCAGCCTCTACCTCCCACTTCCACCCACTACTCCCCCCACCCTCCATGCTCTGTACCTCTCTGACAGGCTGCAGATTTATCACCTTTTTACCTCAAATCCTTTCCCTCCTTCCCTCCTTACTCTCTGCTCTCCGCCTCATCCGGGATTCACTGGGAACATTCTGGTCCCACAAGCTTTATAATATACAATATGTATTATAGTGATATATGTTATATATTATGATATACAATATGTATTATAGTGATATATGTTATATATTATGATATACAATATGTATTATATTATAATATACAATATGTATTATAGAGATATATGTTATATATTATGATATACAATATGTATTATAGTGATATATGTTATATATTATAATATACAATATGTATTATAGTGATATATGTTATATATTATGATATACAATATGTATTATAGTGATATATGTTATATATTATAATATACAATATGTATTATAGTGATATATGTTATATATTATGATATACAATATGTATTATAGTGATATATGTTATATATTATGATATACAATATGTATTATAGTGATATATGTTATATATTATGATATACAATATGTATTATAGTGATATATGTTATATATTATAATATACAATATGTATTATAGTGATATATGTTATATATTATGATATACAATATGTATTATAGTGATATATGTTATATATTATAATATACAATATGTATTATAGTGATATATGTTATATATTATGATATACAATATGTATTATAGTGATATATGTTATATATTATGATATACAATATGTATTATAGTGATATATGTTATATATTATGATATACAATATGTATTATAGTGATATATGTTATATATTATGATATACAATATGTATTATAGTGATATATGTTATATATTATGATATACAATATGTATTATAGTGATATATGTTATATATTATGATATACAATATGTATTATATTATAATATACAATATGTATTATAGAGATATATGTTATATATTATAATATACAATATGTATTATAGTGATATATGTTATATATTATGATATCCAATATGTAGTATGTAGAGATATACTATGATATACAGTCCGTATGATATATTGATATATGCTATGTTATACATGTATTATGATATACAATATGTATATAGATACAGATATAAACATACATATATGTATATTGCTATATATTATGATATAGTATGTATCATATATTGATCTGATATATTTTATATATTGTAATATACAGTAGGTATTATGTATTGATATTGTATGTATATATATATATTATGATATATGTTTTCTGTATTGATATATGACCCTATCCCGAGATCCCCTATGTGCAATATAAAATGCATGGGGTTGTGTGCATTGTATATTGATATAGTGTCATATATGAATGCATGGGGTTGTGTGCATTGTATATTGATATAGTGTCATATATGAATGCATGGGGTTGTGTGCAGGACTGCATGTTCCTGTCATATTAAAGCCACAGCTCTGCGGCCCCTGGGAGCTCCATTCTCTATTCCAGCTTTTATCTCTTCTGCTTGGATTGAATGAAAGGCCATTATCCTGCAGAACTGAGCCCATCTCGGTGTCAATATTCAAATCACTGCAAGGGAGCCGGAAAATACGCAGAACTTACGAGCGACCTTCATGGGTAGGCCTGCTTTACTGAGCTGTGAATAATTCATGTCTTGTGGTGGATGTGTTGGACTGATATGTTATAAACCTGATATGTTATAAACCTGATATGTTAGAAAGCCGCCACAAGTAGACGGGAGGAAACCTGTTCATTTATTTCTACACTCCATCTCTCTCTAATGAATGTGGAGTGAATCCACATTCATTAGTTAATTAGGCTTCAGTCATGCAGAGGAGAAGCTTCTCTGCTTGTTTCAGTCCAGACCAGCACAGACAGGACAGCTTTCATTGGTTCCCAGTAAAACCTGGTGTAATGTATGGACTAGATTTTAATCCCAGTCCGGTTTATTGATTTTCCTTTGACGATGGGCTTGTTAATTATGGCAATCATATAATTGATAGAGCCTTATCCCTGTTTATCACTCTTCTGATGCTCCCTATCTATAAATCCAACCCGGAGACATGTAGATATGAGATGTAGTTTTCATGTGCTGAAAATAAATAAGTGTAGGAAAGCCTTAATTAGACGTTTAGGATTATCTGTCAGAGCTGATTCTAAATAGTGTTTTAATAAAAAAAATAACCTGAGCAACCGATTATAAATATAGTTGTTAATATTATAGCTTTGAGTAACAGGCTATAAGGTTAAAACATGTTGCATAACCTAAGTGTGTCTTTGAGAACCAACAGAGAGCAGCTCCTGAGACTTGTTGCTCTCCCTTAATGAAACTCTTCTTACTGTAAGCTGCACTGTTGCAATCAGCGGGGCTACAAATCTCGGGAAAGAGACCTTTATCTGATGTCCTTGTTCAGCAGGGGCCGGTGATTTAGTGTGGGCTGCAGCCAGGGGCCCCCCGCAGCCAGGGGCCCCCGTCCTCTCCTGCAGCAGGAGCGGCCGGCATCCACTGGCCAACAGCGCCCTTTAGGGCCAGCGGCGAGCAGCGCTGCACAACCATCTCTAAAACACATCTCAAATACAACTTTTAAAACGCTTTTATTTTTAAAATAATAATAATAATAATAATAATAATATAGTTATAAAATAAATAAAGAATGTCCAGTAATGTCACAAAAGTAATTTATTGTGCCTCTTGCTCTTTATATGGCTTTTTCTTTGTATGACAAGAATTGACATAAACAGACCCCCCCCCTTGCATTGTGAGGCTGCGTGATGACGTCATCACACAGACACGTGACAGCACCGCCCTGACATACACACACACATACACACACACACACACACACACAGGACTGTCAGACCTTTTGGCAACAAAGAACAATAGAAGTTAGACAATAGAAACACACACAGCGCCCCCTAGAGGACACACTGAGGAGGAGGGAGAGAGAGGAGAGGAGGAGAGAGAGGAGAGGAGGAGGAGGAGGAGGAGGAGAGAGAGGAAAGGAGGAGGAGAGAGAGAGAGAGGAAAGGAGGAGGAGGCAGTTTGCTGCACCCACTGCTACAACTAGCTCCTCCTGCTAGCTGTTATGGTGTGGGGGCGTGTCTTCTGGTGGTGTGGGGGCGTGTCTTCTGGTGGGTGTCATGGTGTGGGGCGTGTCTTCTGGTGGGTGTGGGGCGTGTCTTGTCGTGGATGTGGGGGGCGTGTATTGTCGTGGTGTGGGTGTGGGGGCGTGTCTTGTCGTGGGTGTGGAGTGGGCGTGTCTTTATCTGACATCATGGTGGTGCTCGAGGTGTGTTTGTAACGGATGTGTTCGGGTTGCCAGATAAGCAGCTGATGGCCGTTAGCAGGACAGTAAATCGCCAGGTGTGCTGGCGGCTGCTCTGAGCCGTGACTCTGATACGAGGCGAGTAAATCTAGCAGACACTCAACACCAGGCTGGCACATGTGATACGGCTGGAGGGAGGGTGTGTGTGTTCATCTGGTCGTGTCTGTGTACACAATGTGTGTGTGTGTGTGTGTGTGTGTGTGTTTTGTCTGTGTAAATGCATTTTAGTGCCTGGTTGGGTCTCTGTGTAGAGTATCTTTGTTTGTTGTATGTGTCATTTGGCCTCTGTGTGTGTGTGTGTGTGTGTGTGTGACAATTACTTCCTGCTTGTCTGTTCCTAACTTTGGCACAAAGATATTTTACCTAAACTGACAGCACATGTTTGTGGCAAAAAAGTCCTAATAATAATAATCATCATAATAATAAAAATAATAATAATAATGATAGAGTCACGGTGGAGTCGTGTCCGATGCTGGTTCCCTGATGACCCCACCTGGCTGAGTCACAGCAACACAAAGAGTCTGAATACCTTCTTACAGAACAACACAAAGAAAATCATCCGAGGAATTCAAATCAGATGAACAAATAATGAAAAAAAGCGATGATATAATGGGATATAGATATGTATGGACTTATTCATAAAATGAAAAAGAGACATAAAAAGCAAATCTCAAAACAATATTTAAAAGCGACACTAAAGAACCAGCCAAAGAGAGAGAGAGAGAGAGAGAGAGAGATAGCGTCTTGGTTTGGTTCCGTCCCGGTATAAAAGTGTGCTACGAGCTACGAGCTACGCGCTACGCGTTACGAGCTAGCCTTTAGAAATCAGCTGTTGGCTTGTTGAGCTCAGAGACTAAGAGTACGACGAGAGAGAGAGCTCTCCCAACACACTGTTGTTGTTGTTGTTTGGCCCCGGCGTCGTCTCCTCTCTGTGTTTAGTTTGTTTTATTGCATCTCTGCGGCTGCTTGTCCTCGGGGGCCGAGATCGGAGGTGGGGGGGGAGCATTTCTTTGTGTGTGTGTGTGTGTGTGTGTCCTGCTCACTGCCCCGCCCCCAGGTGGACTCTGTTGTCCCCCCAGACGTCCCCCTCGCTGTCTGAGCCGCGCTCCCTCTCCTCCTCCACATCGTACTCCTCCTCCTCCTCCTCCTCTTCCTCCTCCTCCTCCTCCTCGTCCGGGGAGGGCTGGCCCCCGCGGCCCGCGGCCCAGCCCTCCTCCTCCACCTCCTCCACCTCCTGCTTCATGGCAGGGGGGCCCGGGGGGCGGGTCGGAGGCGGGGGCGGGGCCGGGGCCGGGGGGGGCGAGGAGCTGTCACTCCGCTCCGCCGGGTCCTCGAACGCCTCCGGGTTTTCCAGCATCTCCCGGATCAGCGGTGGCATCGGACCGGGAATCTCCATCTTCAGGGTGAGGGCTCTCTCTGCTCCTGCACACACACACACACACACACACACACACACACACACACACACACACACACACAGGACCGTGACGTTTAGGTATCAACAGTGATGATAATATTATTAGCAGGGGGTGGAGGTAGGTGGAGCAGGTGATGGAGCTAGGTGGAGCAGGGGGTGGAGCTAGGTGATGGAGCTAGGTGATGGAGCTAGGTGATGGAGCTAGGTGATGGAGCAGAGTGGTGGAGGTTCTACTGACCCTTGGTGCTGATGCCCCTGAGGTCGGTGATCTTCATCAGCATGCGGGGGAACATGTGCGGCTTGTCGGGCCGGCGGCGGCGAGCGTAAATCTTCAGGGCCTCCAACAGCGGCTCCTGCAGCTTGTCCACCTTCTGAGGCTCTTCCAGGTCCATGCGGTCTGAGGAGAACAACAACAACAAAAACGGGTTCCTCAGAGATCGACCTCCGTCACCCCACGGGGCCACAACACCAACGTGAGCGGGCTGCAGTACCTCCACAGATCAGGCAGATGGCGCTCAGCAGGCCGGTCTCTGTGTCGTCCATCTCCAGGGGCAGCAGCTGCAGTGCGAAGGCGAACACCAGGTCAGTGAGCGGCCCGAAGCCGGCGTTGTGCATCTGCGTGCGGTTCAGGGTCAGGCCGTCCGAGAAGGTCATGGTGTCCTGCTCCGGGGTGTAGCGCGTGCAGATCCTCAGCATCTTCAAACAAACACACATCAAACTCATTTTGCTATCATTTGATAATTTTTCCATTTCCAAAAAGCAATTTACCAACAACTAAAAAAGGCTTATAATGCTGTTAGTATGAGTCTGCCATTAGCTTGTCGCATGAACGTTCCCAAGTTGTTGTAATGACCACCTCTCACCAGCAGGTGGCAGTATTCCCTTATCAGTTGTAATGACTACTTCTCACCAGCTGGTGGCAGTATTCCCTCATCAGTTGTAGTGACTACTTCTTACCAACATGTGGCAGTATTCTCTTATCAGAGGCTACATTTCGTTAGTTTCCAGTCTCTGCAGGTGGAGGGGCTCCTACCAGGATGTCCAGGCAGGCTGACTTCAGCAGAGTGATCTGGTCTGCTATCGTCAGGCTGGTGAAGCCGGGAAGCCGTTTGGCGAATTCCACGATCTTGATGATGCATTTGGTGGAAAGCTCACTGAACTTGTCCCACAAACCGAGGTCCAGCTGGACGCGGTGATCCGAACTGGAGTTCTGTACCACACACACACACACACACACACACACACACACACACACACACACAATAAGCATGTTGTACCAGAGGGAGTGGTTCCTGTTTGCATGGTGCAGCACATTTACATACAACATCAATCAGACAGAAGCACATTTCCATGGAGCATCCATCATGTGGGGGGGCCACCCAGACGGCCTGGTGGGAGGAGCTAGTGAGCTAGCTGGATTTATGCCTTCCTGGTGATGTCAGAATACCACAGCACTGACACGCAGGAAGAACAGACAGTACAGACAGCGTGTGTGTGTGTGTGTTCTTGCATAACCTGCATTAAGGTTCTAGGGTTATGGTTGGGGTTAGGGGTCAGAGTCAGTGTCAGGGTCAGTGTTAGGGTCAGGGTCAGGGTTAGGGTCAGGGTTAGGGGTCAGGCTCCCAGTGTTAGGGTCAGGGTTTAGGGTCAGGCTCAGTGTTAGGGTCAGGTTAGGGTCAAGTGTCAGGATTGGGGTCAGGGTCGGGGTTGGGGTCAGGGGTCAGGGTTACTTACGGTGGTGTATTTCCCCAGTTGGCAGAGGGAGGGGAATGTCTCCTTGTGGGCTTTGCTGACTTTGTTCACCAGCTCCTCCAGCTCACCACTGAGCTCGTAGCTCTCTGGAGGAAGCACCTCCTCTTTCACCTCCTTCTTCTTCTTGTTTCTGTCATTACGCACCGCTAGGAGGGAGACAGGGAGGGAGGGAGAGGGCGGGAGGGGGAGAACAATATTTAAGTAAATGATTCAAGATTCAAGTGCAGGAAACACTCACAGCAGTTTTTACATCACAAATCACACGTGCAATCATCTCCTGCTTCATGTGCAGCGTGGTCTTCATAGGTGGTGAGCCCGTTAGGTGGTGAGCTCGTTAGGTGGTGAGCCCGTTAGGTGGTGAGCTCGTTAGGTGGTGAGCCCGTTAGGTGGTGAGCTCGTTAGGTGGTGAGCCCGTTAGGTGGTGAGCTCGTTAGGTCAGACCAGAGCTCTGACAATATTATCAGTCGGTTTCCTGTGGCTCCACCGTGACACTGACACTCTGCTGCTTATCACACACTCTCTTCCTCGCCCGCTGCTCCGTCGTACGCTGGACACGCCCCTCCCCCGCTCCCCCTCCCCCCTCCTCCTCCTCCCATTCTTTCCTTCCTCCCAGGATATCCACTAATAGCGGCCGTACAATGTGATCCCGGCCTTAACACACATCCCGCACAAACATTACACCCACATGTCCCCCGGGGGCCGCAGGGGGCCCCTGAGAACCCGGGGGCCGCACTGGAAGAACCGGGGCAGCCATTAGTCATGTGACATCGTAGTGAGATGAAGAGGGCTGTCTAAGAACATTGTATGTTCTTAGATGTTGTTACTGCACTCAGAATGGCACGTCTGCTCTTAGCTCAGCTATTATGATATATTATACTGTATATATATCATATTATATATTATACTGTATATATATCATATTATATGTTATACTGTATATTAGAGCCCTGCGGGGCCGTGACTCCCCGCGGGGCCGTGACTCCCCGCGGGGCTGTGGGCTCCACTCACCTTCTTTGGACATGCCGACCTCGAAGCACTTCTGCAGCCGGCAGGACTGGCAGCGGTTGCGTGTCACCTTGTTGATCTGGCAGTTCTTCTCCCGGTGACACGTGTACACCATGTTCTTCTGGATGCTCCTCCGGAAGAATCCCTGGAAGCGGGGGAGACATGAGGAAGAGAGACCAAGAAAGAAAGTGGAGGAAGTAGGCGGTGAAGGGGAAAGAGAGAGAGGGGAAGAGAGACAGAGAGGAATAGAGTTAGACAGAGGGCACCAGTAGCTCAGGAGGTAGAGTGGTTGTCTGCCAACTGGAAGGTTGCTGGTTCGATCCCTGGCTCCTCCTAGCTAAGTGTGGAGGTGTCCCTGAGCAAGACACCACCTAACCCTACCTGCTCCTCCTAGCTAAGTGTGGAGGTGTCCCTGAGCAAGACACCACCTAACCCTACCTGCTCCTCCTAGCTAAGTGTGAGGTGTCCCTGAGCAAGACACCACCTAAGCTAAGTGTGGAGGTGTCCCTGAGCAAGACACCACCTAACCTACCTGCTCCTGACGTGTTGGTTGTTACCTTGCATGGTTGGCACCGCCGTCGGTGTATGAATGGGTGAATGTGAGGCAATACTGTAAAGCTCTTTGGATAGAAGCGATGTATAAATGCAATCCATCTACAGAGAGAGAGAATGCAGCAATAAAGATGATTCATTGTCCTCAGATCCCTGGGTTACACGTCATGACATTGATATGTTTTGATTTCTTCTCTGATTTAATCTGGATCCCCTCTGAAGCCACGGTGCTTCTCCTGGCCGTGGTCCAAACAGAGGATTAAAATAATATCTAGGTTTATGATTCTTAGCTCAAATAGAAGTTGTGTTTTCCCTCTCTGCCTCATTCTGCTACCTGACCTACTTTACCCAAGTCCTCCAATCTGTCCTGTGAGCCACATGGACGGATGTGGCTGACGCTGGGTTAGGATGCAGGACCACTTGTGCCGCCGCCGTAGTACCCGTACGACCTCCCTGACCTCTTCAGGACTCAGGACTCAGGAGTCAGGTTCCTCTCGTCTGTGTCCTCGTGGTGTATTATCGGCGTATACCAGCAGGGGGCCCGGGGACTCACCTTGCATCCCTCACAGGAGCTGACGCCGTAGTGGTACCCAGATGACTTGTCCTGGCACACGAAGCAGGGCTTATAGATGCGTGGCGGGGGGGGCGGCGACGGGGAGCTGGGGACCATCTCCTCTGAGCTGGAGCTCTGGGTCTCCACCGCTGGGGACAGAGCAAAGCAACGCTCGTCAGGCGATTGAGTCCCGCTGGTGGCCTCGGGGAGAACAGGAGCCACTCTCGGTCGCCGGGTCACTTGTTCACAGGACATAACGTCATGTTCGGGTTGATGAACATATCACCCAAAGACTGCATTATCATGTATGATCAGGATGGAGAGAGAGAGAGGAGGAGAGAGAGGAGAGAGAAGAGAAGTGAAGTTAAGTGATGACACATACACACACACACCACACACCACTAGTTGTTTCTCATCTCTCATGTGTCTGTTTTGAGGACCGAGGGGGCGGGACCAACGGGTGATGATGGAGAGACGCAATAAACAAAGAGACTTTTACGTTTGCTTCTCTGGGTGACGTGGAGGACCCCCCCCGCCCCCCACGCTGGAGGGAGGAGTCACTTCCTCATTCCTGTTAACACTGCCCCACACACCACACAACACACACACACACACACACACACACACACACAGACACACACACACACAGGGTGAGTCAAGGTTGTGGCCTCATCCTACTTTGAGTCACAAGCCGACTAAACTAACCTTCACTCTTATACTGTCTTGAGTCTAAACTGACCTTGACTCTCATTATGTCTTGACTCTAAACTAACCTTGACTCTTACATTGTCATGAATCTAAACTAACCTTGACTCTTACATTGTCATGACTCTAAACTAACCTTGACTCCTATATTGTCTTGACTCTAAACTAACCTTGACTCTAAACTAACCTTGACTCTGTTGTTCTCTGCAGTGCTGACATGTGAGCTGAGTCTGGATCCTGCCGACCGCACGCCATCTTCTACCCAACGTGTGAGACACACACACACACACACACTCACACTCTCACACACACACACACCACACACACACACACAGACACACACACACACACACACACACTCTCACTCTCACACACACACACACACACACACACACAAACACACTCTCACTCTCACTCTCACACACACATTTACACACACACACACACACACACACTCGCTCACACTCACACACACACACACACACACTCACACACATTCACTCACACCACACTCACACGAACACATGCGCCCCCCCCCCCCCCCCCCACACTTCTTACCCAACAGAACTTCTTTCAACTTTGACCCTCGGTCACCCTCAGAATGCCCCCCCGCCCCCCCAGCCCTCCTGTTCTCTCTTGTTTCCTGGTCCTAAATTCCTCAGTGCAGCCCTGCCAGGTTTTAGGAGAGGCCCCGGCTCGTAAGGCGGCCTATAAAGGCGGTCCCAGGGCCGGTCGGGAGGCCCCGGTCCGGCTGCTGAACGCTTTATTGGGCCTCGGTCACCTTGGTCAGCCGTTCACACCACCAGCTGGAGCCCCCGCCCATAAAAACAGCCAATCATAAAATAGAAAACTGTGAGGCTCTAAAACTCTGAGTTTTACAGCCTCACACCCCCCCTGCAGCACCTAGAGGGGGCCAGCCTGAACTTCACCTCCACCCTCGAGCCCCACAGCACCACCCGCTACCTCCACCCTCCCACACCCCGGCCACTCACACACACACAGCTTGTCCTTTTACAAGACGGGGGGCACTTCAAAAAGAGGAGGAGGACATAAAAAAAAGAGGAATTTGATCAAAAACAGAATGAGGCAAAGAGGGACGAGAGGACAGGTTGCTGTCCTAGAGACATGTTTATATATTTATATTATATTTATATATATATATATAATATATATATATATATATCACTGCCTTTCTGAAGGTATTCAGCATGAACAACACAAACAAAGTGGATAGAAAAACCAATGATCTCTATTAGCTGTCTCCTACATAGTAGATGGGTGACTCTACCTCTACATACTGTAGGCCGTCACACTAATAGTTGGAAATCAGTCTTGACTGTTCATTTGTAAATCTCTTAGTTTATTTGTATTATTCTGTGTATTTCTCTATTGTTTTATTGTACTGTATTGCTATGCAAACTGGCATAAGAATTTCCTTCGGGATTAATAAAGTTCTATCTTATTATCTTATCGTAATCACACTAATTATACAGTTGGAAATCAGTCTTGTGCCAAACTATTACAAGGGTTAAAGCCCATACACAAAATACAGTCAATATAAACATAAGACTTCCTGAAACAATATTTACAATAATAATTCCTATATATACATTTACATCCCAAATATAAATATCCAAATAATACCAACGTGAATAAATAGATAAACTAATAAATACATAAGCAGAACCCCCCCATGTGGTGCCTGTTTCCGGGGGACCTGCTTAGCCAGAGCACTCTGAGAGGAGGACGATACTTCCAGATGAAAGTAATATACTTTATTATATTTTACTGTTGTGCTCTTCATTTATCTACTATATTGTTAAGACTAAAGTAACGAGCCTGTTTGGAACATTTAAGAAGTAGAAAGTACAGATATTTGTGTTAAAATGTAAATAATAATAAAAGTAAAAGGTCGTCAGAAAGATAAATACTTCAGTAAAGTACATATACCTGAAAACTCTACTTAAGTACGGTAACAAAGCATTTGTTACTTCCTGCCTGCACGCTTTTATCCAAAGCGACTTACAAAGAGTACATTTGTTGGCGACAACAATACATTGCTTTAATACTACAACTACTATAATACGTCTTTACTTCTACTATAATACTACCACTACTATAATACTACTTCTTAACGTCTACTACACGACTGCCCTGAGTGCTGTTGGAGCCGAGATTGGCAGCCGACGAGCTCATTAACGACGGTTCTGTGCGCTGGCGTCTCTCTCCTGCGCCACATCTGCTCTTCATATCCATTCTTTATTCTCCGCTATTCTCGGTGTAACACACGCTCACTATTGTTGCTTTCAAAGCCCCACTTTGCTGGAGGCGAATCTGTTTTCCGTTAGCTTTAGCAGCGCTCCCCAGCCAAATGTGCAAATCAATCTGAGAGAGTTTACGCTGGCTCCACGCTCCTCCACCCTCCTCCACGCTCCTCCACCCTCCTCCATGTTCCTCCAGTGTTCCTGGCGTGTCCTGCGGCCAGCATGGAGCAGAGAGGGGTTCACCGGGGGAGCACAGACCCCCTGAACACACCGTGAACCCCCCGTGTTCACGCAGTAATAATAAGAAGAAGAATAAGAATATAGCCGCAGCAAATGAGGCCTCGGCGGCGCTGACGAGAACACAGCCCAAACCAAGACCCATGTGACACCAAACTAATACTGACTGATTATGTCTGAAAGAGAGAGAGAGAG
Organism: Coryphaenoides rupestris; assembly: GCA_002895965.2. Lineage (NCBI taxonomy): Eukaryota > Metazoa > Chordata > Actinopteri > Gadiformes > Macrouridae > Coryphaenoides > Coryphaenoides rupestris. The sequence goes on from PIJE02000765.1 coordinate 228,441, forward strand.
AGAGAGAGAGAGAGAGAGAGAGAGAGAGAGAGAGAGAGAGAGAGAGAGAGAGAGAGAGAGAGAGAGAGAGAGGAGAGAGAGAGAGAGAGGAGAGAGAGAGAGAGAGAGAGAGAGAGAGAGAGAGGCTTGAGGATATTTGAGTGAAGAAGAATGATCTTCATCAGCTCAGTCAACACATTGAACCTGGTCATCCCCCCCCACCCCCATGCTCATCACTGTTTAGTAACCCTTGGTGGGTGGAGTGAGAGGCCTCCTCATCAGCACCCCTCCACCTCCACCCCCCGCGGCGCCCCACCTGATGAGAGGAGTCAGACAGGTGGAGGAGGAGGAGGAGGTGGAGGAGGTGGAGGAGGAGGTGGAGCAGGAAGGGGAGGAGGAAAGGGGCTAGAGGGCTCATCAGTGGTGACTGTTGGTTGATGTGTGCAGGATCAGTTTACCCACTAATCCCTTCTCTCAATGCTCTCTGTACACAAGCTCTGCAGCTGCACTGGGAGAGACAGATAGCCCCGCCCCCCTTGCTGTCTGTCTGTCCTCCTGTCTGTCTGTCTGTCTGTCTGTCTCACACTCACATGGACACACACACACACACACACACACACACCGCCCGCCCACGGACACACATTCAACTCCAATGACACACCCATGGACACATACTGTAGACACACAGCCTTACGAACACACACACACACACCGGCGCACACACACACACATACACACACACACACACACACACACACACCGACGTGGGGCTCAGCGTATCACAGAACCTCATTAGATTGGAAATGTAAAACTGCACACGACCAAAATAGCCGTTTAGCTGAAGGTTAGCACATCTAGGTCAATGACTGCGGCTCCCAGCGCCGCGGATCACATGATGCCGGAGCAGGACGTCGACTCAGGGACAGGATCCCCCCCAACGCCAGGGAGGAGCACAACACAGAAGGAGAGAGATGAAGGGAGAAAGACAGCAGAGCCCAGGAGGAGGAGGAGGAGGAAGAGGAGGAGGAGGAGGAGGAGGAAGAGGAGGAGGAGGAGGAGGAGGAGGAGGAGGTGATGTATGGAACATGACTCCTCTCATGCGCTGCCTTGCATCAGACAGCAGCTGGCAGGAATAGGGTTTGTTTCACAATAGGAGCTACGTGACCGCAAGCCCATCTTCTTCCAGAGGCTGGTCGGGGCATATGAGAGAGAGAGAGAGAGAGAGAGAGAGAGAGAGAGAGAGAGAGAGAGTGTGTGTAGCATGCAGGGACATGTTCTGTCCGTCGCTGCCTTCATTCACATGAGGGAGAGGGAGAGAGAGAGAGAGAGAGACACACAGACACACACACACAGAGACACAGAGAGAGACAGAGAGAGAGAGACACACACACACACACACAGAGAGAGAGAGAGAGTGACAGAGACAGAGAGCGAGACAGAGAGAGAGACACACACAGAGAGAGAGACAGATTGAGACCAGAGACATGTTGGCATCAGGGGGCACCGTCGTGGGGAACCTTGGCTCCGTAGCTGGGGCCACAGACTGCAGCACAGCGGGTGGAGCTCCACCACCACCACTACACCACCTCCACCACCACTACACCACCACCCCAACCACCACCACTACACCACCTCCACCACCACTACACCACCACCCCAACCACCACCACTACACCACCTCCACTACCACCTCCACTATACCACCATCTCCACCACCACGCAGTAGATCAGGAGGAAAGATTAGTTGTCCCAACCAGAAGGCTGCTGGTTCGATCCCCGGGCTCCACCTAGCTAAGTGTGGAGGTGTCCCTGAGCAAGACACCACCTAACCCTACCTGCTCCTCCTAGCTAAGTGTGAAGGTGTCCGTGAGCAAGACACCACCTAACCCTACCTGCTCCTCCTAGTTAAGTGTGGAGGTGTCCGTGAGCAAGACACCACCTAACCCTACCTGCTCCTCCTAGTTAAGTGTGGAGGTGTCCGTGAGCAAGACACCACCTAACCCTACCTGCTCCTCCTAGCTAAGTGTGGAGGTGTCCCTGAGCAAGACACCACCTAACCCTACCTGCTCCTCCTAGCTAAGTGTCGTGGTGTCCCTGAGCAAGACACCACCTAACCCTACCTGCTCCTCCTAGCTAAGTGTGGAGGTGTCCCTGAGCAAGACACCACCTAACCCTACCTGCTCCTCCTAGCTAAGTGTGGAGGTGTCCCTGAGCAAGACACCACCTAACCCTACCTGCTCCTGATGTGTTGGTTGTTACCTTGCATGGTTGGCACCACCGTCGGTGTGTGAATGAATCATGTATGAACCACTAGCTCCACCTCCACCCTGAAAGAGCTCAGGTCTGACGAAGAGACACAGAGAGAGGAACCACTCCACCCTTCTGCAACCATGGTGCCACCTCCACCTCCTCACTGTGTCTCTCTCTCTCTCTCTGTCTCTCGCTGTCTGTCTTTCTCTCTCTCTGTGTCTCTGTGTCTCTCTCTCTCTCTCTCTCTCTCTCTGTCTCTCTCTGTCTCTGCCCACGACTTCCTGCTGTCTCTCTGTGGTTTTAATATCCTTCCTCATCACCACTCAAACATCCGGAGGGTTCTCCGTCATCGGGTGTAGCAATGAGTCTCTCGTCCTCCGCTGGCCTCAGAGAGATCTGTACCTCCCTCCATGCACCGTACACACACACACACACACACACACACACACACACACACACACACACACACACACACACACACACACACACACACACACACACACACCAACTCTGATCACCGAGCTCATCTGGTCTGATGCTTGTCCCTCCTGGTGAGAACACAGAAACCATAAAGCCATACGCTGGTATTCATCTGGTCATCGTGACTGGTATCTGATCAAGTGTGTGTGTGTGTGTGTGTTGTGAAAGAGAGGGAGGGAGGGAGGGAGAGAGAGAGAGAGAGCTGTGTGTGTGTGTGTGTGTTGACAACACTCGGATGCTTTCATTAAAGGTGTTGAGCAGTAGCAGCTCCTGTCAGCCGCCCATCACCTGGACGCCCCCCCCCCCCCCTCTCTCTCTCTCTCTCTCTCTCTCTCTCTCTCTCATCTCTCTCTCTCTCTCCTCTCTCTCTCTCTCTCTCATCTCGTGCTGTTTGTGACACACAACAGAACAGCTCAGTAGTTTGGGAGCGCATGAAAAGCCATCAAACTAGACCCATGCACACACACACACACACACACCCCCCTAGGAATTTACACCCTTCTGTCAGAAGCAGCACAAAGACACGAAACACAGAGAGGCACACACACACACACACACACACACACACACACACACACACACACACACACACACACACACACACACACACACACACACAGGCATGCTGTGTGTCCTAGCTGCTATGAATGAGCTATGGATTAACACCCCATGTATGCATGCCTGTGTGTGTGTGTGTGTGTGTGTGTGTGTGTGTGTGTGTGTGTGTGTGTGTGTGTGTGTGTGTGTGTGTGTGTGTGTGTGTGTGTGTGTGTGTGTGTGTGTGTGTGTGTGTGTGTGTTCACGAGGACACAGATAGAAATAAACATAAACAAAACCCTCGCTCACACACACACACACTCACACACACTCACACACACACAGACGTCTCCATGTCTGCCTTCAGAAGAGGTGTGTGAGCAGAGCAGCAGGTGGGCTCTGTATCCTTGAGGGTAGTGTGTGTGTGTGTGTGTGTGTGTGTGTGTGTGTGTGTGTGTGTGTGTGTGTGTGTGTGTGTGTGTGTGTGTGTGTGTGTGTGTGTGTGTGTGTGTGTGTGTGTGTGTGTGTGTGTGTGTGTCGCTTTCTTCTTTACTGCACCTCATAAAAACCCGTTTGATATTTTCTTTCTGATGGAGGCGACCAACACAACATGAGGAGGCTTGGAGTGACCAATCACACACAGCCAGGCAACACACACACACACACACACACACACACCAACATAGCGTATGAATGACATCGCTGCAAGTCGACTCTCCTCCGTTAGCATCTGCCACCGGAGGAGTTGGAGAGCTCCTCCCCCTCACTGTCCTGGCAACACCGGGCCGGCGGTCACCCAACGCACCAGCCAGGGGCAGACGGAGGAGCAGGCTGGTGGAGGAGGAGGAGAGGGGAGGAGAGGAGGAGAGGAGGAGAGAGGAGAGGAGAGGAGAGGAGAGGAGAGGGGAGTCTCTGGGGGGAGGGAGAGATCCCTGTGGCGTTGAGCCTGCCCAGTTCCTCGCCCGACCAGACTTCCGTTCTCCATCTGCAGCTCCCTCACCTGTCTGTCTCTGGCAGAGCCGCTGCATCGCTCCCTCTACTGCTATTGCTTCCTCCCCACAACAATAGAAACCTCCTCTCGCACGCCACCCCCACCAGCCACAGGAAGTGATGTCGTGGGGAACCTAAACAACAACACTAGTATTCACACCCCGCGCGACGGGGGAACCACCCGGGCCATGCGATGCGCCGCTGGACCGTAGAGCGAGGACAGCCGGCAGCTCCTAGATCAGCTCAGAGCGGCGGCTTCAGGTTTCTATTTCTACTGAGAGTCTGCCGCCTTTACAGAGGATGAGCGTACCGAGAAAGCGACCTACAAAATGGTGCTTCCTGTCGTCGTCGTCA
>PIJE02000766.1:12066-22066 GCA_002895965.2 Coryphaenoides rupestris
TATACTTTCTGGATTAATTATGAATTGTGACGTTCCAAATTGGAGTAGTTAATTAGTATTGAGGAGAAGCAGACAAATGCTGTTATTAAACTTTTATCAATGTTGCCGTACCAGACGAAAAACAGTGACAAAACAAATACATTAGTTTATTGGAATATACAAATTTCTCTCTCTCTCTCTCTCTCTCTCTCTCTCTCTCTCTCTCTTTCACACACGCTCACGCAAAATGGTGTGTGCCAAGTAGTGTGAAGTAGATCTGCTGCTTGAATCACGCACATGTTTTCGAGGGGGTGGACGGCAGTAGCTCAGGAGGTAAGAGCGGTTGTCTGGCAACAGGAAGGTTGCTGGTTCGATCGCCGGGAAAACTATTGGATCAATAGAGGTCGAGGTCAATGGGTTTAGTTTTTGTTGAAAGCAACTTATTATGCCCGATATAAGCTTACACCGTAACCTTATTGACCTATTAGGGTATCAATGATCATTGTTTTACTGATGTTTCCAATGAAACAACGCATATTATTAAAGGTGCAGTAGCAAAGAGTTGCAAAGAGAGAGAGAGCAGAAGAGGGCAAGATCTTGAAACTAAAGAACCCAAAATAAGTGTTGAGCCCGATTTGAGCCTTTTTCTGACCAGATTTTTGAGCCGCATGACTCATTTCGGAGTCGCCCGAATTCCAGCTCCGTCGGGCCGTTGTTTGCCGTCGTTGAAGCCGAGACTTGAATCGTTTCCCCGCGATCAGCGTCTTTTTTTCGCGCTTTTTTTTCTCACAAATGGCAACACGACGTATGGACTGAACATATGGAGGTTGGTTGAGCTGTGGCAACGGCATACGTTTCCTCCTCCTCTTACCACGACCGATATGAACGAGAGAAATGTTGACAGAATAATAGCCGCATGGCATGAGTCCATATGTGCGGGCACATTAAGGGTTAGAAACAGGTCAACGTCTTCAGACTCAAACAAGGAGCTTTTAAATAAATGGACAGGGCCTGTTTTATTCACCTTACCGTGCGGTGCGTGCACATAAATCGTGAATTTTGGCTTCACCGACGCAGACGATTTACTTGAACATTAGGAGTTGGAATAAGACAACAACACTTGCAAAAATGGTACGGTGTATGCCCAGCGTACACATCGTACATCCAGAGGCGGTACAACGTGAGACAACGAGAGACACGCCTTCCACCCACTCACAGCGGACGGGTGGCGCTGTCACTTCTAACAAATCACCCTCCAATTAGAGCTCCTTAATCTTACCTATGCACCTTTAAGATTAAGACATGCGGTATTTAATGAAGTATTATGCTAATAAATATTTTAATAATACATCATTTAATCATTTTAAAGCATAAAAAAAAAGTAATATATATATATATATATATGTTTTAATCATAGTCTCTGCTGAACGAAGTATAATTAGGAAGCCATTATAGTGTTATTTTCGCCTGCACTTCGCCACTTGAACATAACAAGAGAGTCCTGATGATGTTCCCCAGGCTCTGATAAATACACACATTAGCACTCAGACTCTGAGGACTTCTTCACATCCGGATATTGGTCATCGCCTGATCTCACAACCTCCCTGGAGGTTCCGCTGTTTTCTATTTGTGTTTCTCTTCACCGTTGTTATGCTCCGTTGTTGTTGTTGTTGTTGTTGTTTTTTTGTTCAGGGCTCTGTCCTGTCCCTCCGATGTCCAGTTAGAACATGACCTATACGAGGATGCATAATAATAATAATAATAATAATAATAATAATGTACACTGTGCAACACGCGGGATAACTTGATGTGTGGTATTCTTGTCTGTATATTTCTATAATGTGTTGTTTATGTGCTGTACTGAACAATATGTGCAGTACAGTGTGTGTGTGTGCCAGTGTGTGTGTGTGTGTGTGTGTGTGTGCATGGTCAGGGATGGACATTAATGTGACCAAAGGGGTTTACTGAACCTGGGTTTTGTTTGTGAGGTTGTGAGAGTGGGAGAGAGTGGGAGTTCGGGGTGGGGTTGGATGGCTGGCGGTGGGGTGGAGATAGGGAGACTCACGTGATGATGGGAGCAGAGGTGACGAGGTGAGCGGAGGGACAGCGGTGTCTGACCCACCGGAGCTGACGTCCACCGCGGTGCATGCGCGGGGGGGGTGGGGGGGGAGGGTCTCACAGCCTACAGTCCACCGCCCATCTCTCTCTCGTTCTCTCTCTCTCTCTCGCTCTCTCTCTCCCTCTCTCTCTCCTACTCCCTCCATCTCTCTCTCTCTCTCCCTCTCTCGCCTACTCCCTCCATCTCTCCCTCTCCCTCTCCCTCCCTCTCTACATCTCTCTCTCTCTCTCTCTCCCTCTCTCTCTCCCTCTCCCTCTTTCTCTCTCTCTCTCTCTCTCTCTCCCCTACTTTCTCTCCCTCCCCTCGGCGGTGTGTGAGTCACATCACCCATGAGAGAGAGATAAGCTTGCCATGTCGGCAGTGTCGCACTCCCCCACTCCCCCCCCCCGACCCCCCACCCCCCCCCCCCTCAGGACATGCTGGCTCTTCGTACGCCTCCCTGACCCCCCTCTCACCGTCACCCCCACCACCACCACCACCACCACCACCACCTCCAACTCCACAACCTCCACGCCCCTCCGCTAGCAAGCCAGTCAGCCTGCCTGCCTGCCCACATGCCTGGGTGAGGCGAGGGAGGCTCCCTCCAGCCATGCCTTACTGCAACCTCAGTGTGACACGTTCACCGTGGCGTGGAGAGGAGTGGGCCAGACGTTTTTAAAAAACATTTCTTGGTAAAGCATTGAGGTAGCCTGAGTCTTTTAAAGGCAGGTAGGAAAATGGGGGTGTCCAATGGTAAGGTTTTTGTTGTTAGTTTTTGTATGCAATAGCCTCGATTTCCAGTCTCTCTTGTGACACTTACCTCGTCCAGAGAGAGCCTGCAGGAAGACCTAAACATTTGGGGCGGGGCCAGTCGGAGTTGCGCTCGAGCTGTGAGTGGGCCAATCAAATCGCAGGTCTCGGCAGAACAGGCAGCTCGATGGACCAATGGCCCGGCTGCAACCGCAGAGTCGAATGCCAGCTGGACCGAATGCCAGTGTTTTTTTCTTTTTTTCCTCTCCTCCCTCTTGTAAGCCTAATTGTGATTGGTTCATGGCGCATGGTAGACAACGCCCCCCCCACCCACCAGCACCTAATTAATCAATCAACCCCGGGGAGCACGACTGCATCTTCTCACCAGCATTGTTTGGGGAAGTTAGTTTCGTTGTGTAATAACATGACAAGTTCAGAAACAGCCCTGGGCTCGCCATCAAACTGCATAAGTGATTAAATGAGGCGTGTGATTAAAGTAGGTAGAGAAATATATATATATATATACGAGAGAGAGAGAGAGAGAGAGAGAGAGATGGAGGGAGTAGGAGAGGGAGAGAGAGAGAGAGAGGGGGGAGGAGAGAGAGCGAGAGAGATTAACTCTCACTAAGGCCACTCGCTCCTAGTTGTGTACTATTTCATATTTCCGTCGCGGGGGTTAAATGCTGTTTCACGGCAGGGTTTGTTTTCCCGCCGTCATCGCCTAATGGAGTTCAGTGTCGCGTGATAAAGTGGACACGCTCTTATTAACATCACATCGTGGCGTTGAGTGAGATGAGCTGATTACCCAGCATACCGCTGAACACTGAACCCCACGTCCCCCCCGGCGGACGACAGACGTTGCCGCCAAATTTGACTGACGGGTCAAAGTGGCGGGCCCCGTCAATCAAGTGTTGGAAATAGTGAACAATTAATTATATATATATATATATACACTCCATATATATTCCACATATGTAGATGTATGCAGATTCACAGCAGGCAAAGATAAACATGCTTAATAACCGCTGCGTTCACGCCGTATGTCAACGTTCCCGCAGTGTGTGAGTAATGCCCCCTCGACGTCGTACGTTGATTCGCAAATTGGAGGTAAAACTAAAATCGGGTTCAATTAATCCTAACAAATGAGTCCTCCCGGATAGCGAGGCGTCGTATTGTTTTCCGAGCCCACATGGCGCTCCCCTCGGGAGGATTAGTCAGAGGTGTGGAAGTCATCAAACCGCTTCCTTTTCTCTCCTCTTTAGAGGAACCCACGACTGTGTCACCGAGTCGTTTCCCAGAGAGAGAGAGAGAGACGTAATCGCCTTAGTACAATGGGAGTACGGCGGCTGAAACGGGCCGGCGGTCATGAAAGTCATGAAAATTGAATGAGCGTGATATCTGGTGCGCGCAGACTCCCCAGCCACGCGGTGAAATGTACGACACGCAGAGCCCGCCGCCCGCCCCCCCGCCCGCATGCCGCCCGCCCACGCCTTCGCCTGAATCAAAATGGCGGCCGTGTGAGATTCCCCCGGAACATATTTGCCGTCTTCACTCTGTGTGTCTCTAATGTTGTTCTGCTCTCGGAGCCGTCTGTCCCCTCGGCCAAACAACAACAACAACAGCAAAAGTAAAGGCACACACACACACACACACACACACACACACACACACACACATACACACACACACACTGTTTACTTGTTTACTCCCGTCTGCTGCCAAAACAATGTCCCTCAAATTAATTACTCCCCAGAATTAAATGTTTGTTTCTGCCTCGCCGTGGCGTTCTGTTGGGTGGGCCACCAGCGGACTACTGACTCCCTCATGTATTTAACAGTTGTGTTAATGTAGCTCACTCCGTATTAACCCCCCCGCCCCATGTGATGTGTGGGTGGGGGGGTGGGTGGGGACGGCGGCGATCAGATGGATAAAGAAATTAGGTAACACGTGGTGATGTATCTGTGTCCTGCTGTCGCCAACCGTGGGGCATTTTCATATTTCCCACGTGACCCGCTCCCGCAACCCTCCCACTTATACATACTCTTACTTAGTGGTACGTTCCAGTTGTACTCAGAACTCTGGAATTCCCCTGAAGTCGGAATTCCAGCTCGGAAGTCGGGCCCCCCCGACTTCAGTCAACTCGGGTGTGCCGTAATTCCCAGCTCTGACTGTAGGCGGCATGGAAGGCGGCATCCGTCCTGGCGCATTCCATTTTTGTCGGATTCGGAAGTCGGAGCTGGGAATGACATCACACCCGAGTTGACCGTGTTCCCGTTTAGTTTGAGGTTCCTCCGACTTTCAGAGTTTGACTTCAGGGGACGTTCCCCATTCTTTCCGACTCGGAACTCAGAAATTCCCACTTCCGAGTACAAGTGGAACGCACCGTTGGTCTCTCTCTCTCTCTCTCTCTCTCTCTCTCTCTCTCTCTCTGTGCCTCTGCGTGATGTTAAGCAGCCCCTCGCACTTTTTAAGCTCCCCTAATGTGACTCACGCGTGGCATCGTGGCGAAAAAGAGGCCATGCCCCGCACTTGTCTCTCTCCCCCCACCGTCTTCACCCAGGCAATCTGCCAGCACCGCGGAAGGTGCTACTGTGCATTAGTCAGGGCATCTGGTGGCCCGGCATGCGGCCTGTGGGGTGTGGCGGCGGCGGCGGCGGCGGCGGCGGCGGTGGTGGCGGTGGCGGAGTTCGTCTTTGCGCGCGACACCCCCCGCACGGCGGCTGATGCCCATAGCTACTAACCGCTTTTGACTCGCAATTAAGCAGGCCGAGTTGATCAGCTGCAGGAGCCACAGGGGCCCGCACCGCCACCGCCGATTAAGACTGGAGCCCACTGTGACTCTCGTGTGTGTGCGTGTGTGTGTGTGTGTGTGTGTGTGTCTTCAGTGTGAGTGTTAGGAGGGGGTGGATCTGTGTGTGTGTCATGTGCCTGTGTGTGTGTGTGTGTGTGTGTATGTGTGTGAGGGATCTGTGTGCGTGTGTGTGTGTGTGTGTGTGTGTGTGTGTGTGTGTGTGTGTGTGTGTGTGCATGTGCAAGCATGTGTGTGTGTGTGTGTGTGTGTGTGTGTGGCATGGATCTGCATGTGTGTGTGTGTCGTATCTATGTCTGCACTCATGCGCACATGTGCACGTTTGTGTGTGCGTGTGTGTATGTGTGTGTGTGTGAGCGTGTGGTGATTAAGGTTAAGTGAGGGTGAGTGCGCTGCAGACAGACACTACCATGACTTAACACACCAATATTACCTTTCATCATCATGTGCAATATTCCTCATATCGTGTGCAATACTACTTCTCATTAGTGCTCAATAGCATTGCCAACGTGTTTTGTTTACTAAATACCTATATTACCTATATTTTTCTTTTAGGCTTATACACTGCATTTATTATTTATTATTCTTATACTGTTGGTATTTGTGAGCAACCTCTGGCACAAGAATTTCCTTTGGGATGAGTAAAGTTCTATCTTATCTTATCTTATCCTGAAGAAAATGGAAAGCTCTTGGGCTAAAAACGTGTTATGAATGCGATCCATTTGCCGTTTAGCATCTTCTCCACCCGTTTAGTTTCTCCCCACGGCTACAGGAGCACCAGAGACAGCGAGGTGGCGGGCGGCGGCGGCGGCGGCGGCGGCGGCGACGAGGAGGACGACGAGCCGCGCGTGAGCCGAGGCTGCGCGCTGCAGTACCAGCGGGCGCTGGTGCGTGTCCTCACCCAGTTCCACACCACGTCCGCCGAGGGCACCGACCAGGTCATCACCATGCTGGGGCCCGACTGGCGCGTGGACGTCACGGACCTGGTGCAGGACTCGCTCAGGGTGGCCGACCCCCGCGTCGCCGAGATGGTGGACCGCACCGTGCTGGTGGGCCTGGAGCTCGGCGCCACCACCCTCAAGGTACGAGAACTGCCGACGGCCGGAGAGAGTGCTCCTCGTGTGCGAAAAGTTTGCACCTACGATGTCGAGGACGCGTTTCATATTCATCTGCAAAGCAATGGGAAGGAATATTGTTGTGATTTGTGAGCTGAAATTCAATCCAACCCCAAAGTCTGTCTCAGTCGTCAGTGCTGAGCATAAACAAGCACTTTCTTCCTCCTCTTTATTACTATTACTAAGTGAGTTGTATGTCTTGTATTACGACACCATGAATGATCTATGGAGTGAGATAAATGTCAGGAATGGGGTGAGGGCTCTAGGATGGCTACAGGTCAGGACTGCAGACGTTGGGGTCTCAGCTGAGAGTCGAGCAACCTGACTACTACAGGCGAATCAAGGCAAGGCAACTTTATTTGTACTTTAACTTTATAGCACCTTTCATACACTGAGGCGATTCAAAGTGCTTTACAGAATGAAAAAAATACAATAAAGGTAAAACAATGTATAGTTACAAAGTGCAAAAGGAGATCCACAGGATAAAAAGATAGAAAGACAGTGCAAGAGATTAAGATCATATTTTAAAAGAGAGGAAGACATTTTAAACAGATAAATATTACAGTGCTGATTAGAGTTGCCCTGGCAAACATAAATGTTTTAAGCCCTGATTGAAAGGATTGTCGCGTGGAGGCAGACCTCAGATATTCTGGAGGCTTATTCTAGGCATGAGGAGCATAAAAACTATACTACCATGTCCCCAATATACCTATATATATATCATTATGTACAGTATATTAATAGAGATACAAATGATATAATACTGAAAGCGGAAAGGAAGACTCCAAGGGGCGTGAAACCTCTGAGCTGTGTCTGCCAAGCCTGTCAGTTTGTTTCCACGGTGATGGTCATTTTCCTGTTGTAGTTTAATTAAATGAACACCGAGCCGCCGCTGTTTTCCGTCCCTACAAGCTTTCATTATCTCATCATGTTCCCGACTCAACTTCCTTCCCCGTCCTTTTTCCTTGTTTCCGCCAAGAAAGTAATTGTCTTAGCGCTTCACCGTTCGCCGATCCTCACTGGTCACTCGCAGGGGAGGAGGAGGAAATAGTTGGAGCTTTTGGTTCTGTCTCTCCTTCTTCTTCTTCTTCTTCTTCTTCTTCTTCTTCTTCTTCTTCTTCTTCTTCTTCATCTTCTTCTTCTTCTTCTACTTCTTCACCATGGCTGATCACACTTTGCGTGGCTGTCAGGAGTAATATATTAGTTGTCGCGGCGAATATGCCTGTCAACAATTAAATGGGCAGGAGAACGGAGAAAGCCATCCATCATTTGAGCAAAACCCACTGATCATCAGGGAATCCTTCCAACTGTGCAGGCCGATGTGGACACGTTTCACCACTGGGCACAAAGTCGCCATATTGATTCTGTTAAAGATGAAGGATTCATCCGTCTTATTTATTTAATTTTTATTTTTTTAATAGTGAGACTTAGTCCATACTCTGCAGCGTGACGAATTATCTCAGATGAATGCCGTGCGTGCACTGGAATGAATGGAGATACAATTAGACAAACATCTAATTGGCTTCAAAGCAGGAGCATTCAACCTCGCAACAAAACAGTATAATTAAACAAAACAACAACAACAAGAACCATTAAAAATGTATGGAACACACTTTCATCTTCCATCAAACCCAGCATCTGTTGCCCACAGCACGGGACAGCTGGACATCAATACGTGTCACAGAAACCCGTGTGGACTGGTGGCGGCGCTCTGGGGAACTCTCACTCTACCACCCTCGATGCCCTTGATCCTCTCATTCTGATCAGCAGCACTCAGCACCACCACCCACTGGTTCACACTGTGGACAATAAGAATATTGAACACTACAAAGAAGCCGGCCGTGCTTGGATCACCATTGAGTCCACCAGACTGTTTAGGCGGTTTTTATGGAGAGCTAAATTACTTCCTGCACTCAGGGCTGAGTCATAAATATGAAAAAGGGTGGAGGTGGTCTGTTTAATCCAGGCACAGCACTTGGATGATCACTCAGTCCTACCTCGCTTCCTTCCCTCTTTCTTTCCTTTGTGCCCTCCTTCCTGCCTACATTCATCCATTATTTTATTCAATGAATAATTCAATAAAAGAATGCATTCATTCACACACATGCATTTTGTGTGATGAATGGGTGAGTGTTTCATGAAGTGGGTTTAACCAATTTCATTCAGCATTTCCTATTGTATCGCCACAAGTTCAAATTCTTTGGCAAAACCAAATGTAATTCAATGATAATTTAATGATGACAATTTAGCATAGGCCTATGCCATTTGGGAGCCGCTTTTATCTAAAGCGCATTACAGTACCGTGAGTGCATATTGTTTGGGCAGTTCAAATGTATATCTGGGTTAAACCATTTTTGTTGTATTAGTGCAGGGGTTCTCAACCAGTTTTTTCCTCAGGGTTAACTTTGTCATTACACCCCCCCCCCATAATGAACAGAGACAGATAGGTGGATACATGGAATTTAGTTTTACATGTTTATTTTTCTTCATAACATGAGCCATTTTCCATCCTCCTCTAGCAATGGGATGTTTTAAACTGTGTTGTTTGATACAACACAGTTAGTTACTCTGCAACCAAAGTTCGGCGCCAACCTCCCTGTTTTCAACAAAATTACAATGATAATACAAACTCAAACCAAATGATTGCTTTTAAATCCAATTTGTTTTTAATTTGCTTACATTTGTTAGATTGACTCCCAAAAGCTCTTTTACTGAGTAAAGTTCATCTGATTCTGGCATTTCCTGTGTTGCCCTTTCGGTATAAAACATTGGCTTAAAAATTGAGAATATTCCCTGCATGTATTGTGATAAATACCAGAATTTTATGATGTTCAGAATTCCAAAACTCAATGCCCCCTTTTAACTCTTAAGGCCCCCTTTTGTTTGAAAATGACCCCGGAAGTGTTACGAAGTGATATTCCCCTTTAGATCCCTCTATAGTACAGTATATGTAAACAGATTGAATAATTCCTTGTTATAGTTTTGGGAATTGTTTTGAAACTTCTAAAAACTTAAGAGAGGAGGCTTCCTCTGGGTCTCAGTCATACATATGCATAACAAAAGCTTTATCGTGGTTAAAAGCCAAGCAAAAACAGAATGGGGGCTTTGATCATGCAAAACTCCAGACAAGAAAGGTTGCAAGAGGACTCTCATCAAGCCGTCATGAATCATTAATCGGACTGTTCAAGCAAGAAACCCCCCAAACAAGCTAGCGTTGGAGTTGTTTTTTCCTCTTTTTTTTCCATCTGT
>PIJE02000766.1:27066-100662 GCA_002895965.2 Coryphaenoides rupestris
ATGCCCTGTTACCTGTTTTATTTTGATATTCTCTGGAAGAAAACATATTTGCGGGAGTGGATTAAGCTTTCAGAAGTGTATTTTACGAACACTACAGTGTTGATTTGAAACCTTTACATGCACCTTTTTATTTATTTTTTAAGTTAACTGCTGCTGGCAGAGTTTCTTTTCGCCCAATTACTGGCTGACAGATCCCCGCCTCCAGCAACACGATTGGTCGAAAAACAAATACGATGCCAAAGTAAGCGAAGTAAGGCCTTGTTCACCATATTTGACTCGATAAAATAATAGCCGTGAATATAAACAAAACAGCGTAGCCATTAGAATTGTCTTTGAAGGTGACATTTTGATATAACATTTAATACCATCTTACAACATAATTCCTGAGTTACTCCATTACACAAGCGGGACATTTAAACTGCACCGTTCAAGTTCGTAACTTATAATAATAGGCTGGCACCTGCGAGTCAGTTTTACTGGGCTTTGGGAAGATTTGTGTGAGAAAGTGTGTTAGCGCAAAGAGACTTTAATTGTCAACGGCAACAATATATTATGCGCATACTATAACGTTTCTATTCATTTCCAGAGCAACATCAGGAGCACAGTGAGTTTATTTATATTTTTATTCCCTGTGGGCAACAGAATCAAATGGCTTCAAATAGCTGTGCCACTCCTCGGAGGGCTGGACCCGCATGAGAAGTGGTTGTCTTTTTATGGTCTGGCCTCCCAGAGCACTTAGGACAATACATTATAATAATTACATTTCAAGGTGGCCAAGAAGCGGAAAGCAAGAAAAATGTGAATTTAATTCAGAACCCCTCCCCCTCTCTCTCTCTCTCTCTCTCTCTCTCCTCTCTCCTCCCCTCCTCTCTCCCTTCCCCTCTCTCTCTCCCCTCCCTCCTCTCCCTTCCTCTCTCTCTCCCTCCCCCTCTCTCTCTCTCCTCCTCTCCCTCCCTCTCTCCCTCCCTCTCTCCCCTCCCTCCCTCTCTCTCTCCCTCCCTCTCTCTCCCTCCCTCCCTCTCTCTCTCTCCCTCCCTCTCTCCCCTCCCGCTCTCTGTATCCCTCCCTCCCTCCCCCTCCCTCTCTCTCTCTCTCTCGGATGCTGGGAGGGTTGTTATTGCCCTGCTTGGCATCTGTCAAGCCTAATGGAAATAAGTTAAAAAGTAAATGAGCAGAAACACGCAGGAACCCAGTTCCCCACGCACACGCACACGCAGACACACCACAGCACACACACACACCACACACACACACACAGGTCACACACACACACACAGACACACACACACACACACAAGTCACACACACAGACACACACATACACACAGATATAATACAGTATATACCACACCCATACATCACACACACACACACACACACACACACACACACACACACACACACACACACACACACACACACACACACACACACACACACACACACACACACACACACACACACACACACACACACACACACACACACACACACACACACCACATATACACACCTATGCACCCACGGCAAATGTATCTTTGGGTGAACTGTTGCCAATTAATTCTTTGAACTGTAAAGAGCCTCAGTCCCAGGAGTAGAACTATCAGAGACAGAGAGAGAGAGAGAGAGAGAGAGAGAGAGAGAGAGAGAGAGAGAGAGAGAGAGAGAGAGAGAGAGAGAGAGGGAGAGAGAGAGAGAGAGAGAGAGAGAGAGAGAGAGAGAGAGAGGAGAGAGAGAGAGAGAGACACACACACACACACACACACACACACACACACACACACACACACACACACACACACACACACACACACACACACACACACACACACACACACACACACACACACACACACACACACACGCACACTCTCACACACACACACACACACACACACACACACACACACACACAAATCCATTGGACGTCCGGGCCTCCGACTATGGAACCGGTTGTTCACCTGCTGCTCCTCATGTTAAGTAGTTGTCTCATGAAGCGTCCCCACCATGAAACACACTCCCCCCCCCCTCCCTGGAGCGTTGCTGACACACACCAGAGCTCTGCTGGAGGACGCCATCGCTGCTATATTATTTACCGTGGACAGAATCAAAGGTCTCCTTCATCTGGACACGACTGGACAGCAGGGGGTATAAGAAGTATGGAGTCAGCCCCGCCGCAACATGTCTCGTCCCGCCGTCTCGTGGATGAGAGGAAAGGCTTTTTTATTTTATCTTACTTGCCGGGGGGGGGGGGGGGGGGGCGTTTGAGACGGAATTAAAGCTTAAAGATATTTACAGAGAAGAGAGACTTCAGAGGGGGTAGAGAGAGACGTCCATCGATGACGACGATGCCTCGATGACGCGGCCGGTCTGAACTCCGGAACCGGTCGTGGTTTCGAGTTCAGGCCGAGTCTTCTCTTTCTGACGTCGGGCGTCGGGAGTCGAGGGGTCGGAGTCAGGGGCGAGGGGCGTAAAGAGGATCCAGCTTCTGTCCCGTGTGTATTGGATGCGGCCGCTCGTTCCTGTCAGCCCTCTCCTTTCTCCTTCTCCCTCTCCTTCTCCTTCTCCTTTCTCCTTCCTCCTTCTCCCGCCCAGCCGGTGGTCAGCACACAGCTGTAGGCTATCACTTTTAATCCAGAGGGTGTGCTCCAGTGTGGGGGTGGTTACACCTTGTCTGTACTTCATGTTCCGGCGCATGAATCCACACCCGTAATTACTGGCCTGTAAGCGCGGACCCTGTAAAAATGTCAAACACTGTAAAAACGAAGGCTTTTTTTCTCCCATTATTTTACACACGCCAGCTTTTAAGAGTGACTTAAAAGTGCGAGGGCTGAGGGGCTGAGAAGTATGCGTGCGTACGAACGACGAGTTTGAAAATTGTCGGGGGGGAATAAAATAAAGTGTCCTGGTCTCGGTAAGTAGCGGTCCATTTGCCGCTCTGCTCTGTGCCGCTGTTGCCCTGCCGGGTGTCTGGGTGCTTTAGGGTTGGTTTGGTTATGGGTCACTCCCGGGTGCACTCAGAGCAATTTGTTCGGTTCAGTCTATATTGTGTGGTGTGTGTGGTGTTGTGTGTTGTGTGTGTGTGTGTGTGTGTGGTTGGAGGAGGTGGGGGGGATAGGTGGCTGAACGTTTGGGTGTTTTCGGCTTGTATTTTGGAGTTCTTTTGATGCTTCGGAGATGTCGAGATTAATGTAAGGCGAGGGCTTCAAAGGGCCAATTGAGCACAAATATTCAAATCACAGCCACAGAAAAAAACCCCAAAAAAACTGAGTAAAGGGCGAAAAACATATCTAAACTCCCATTCATCATTTGTCATATTCGGGGCCCCGCTGTGCAGTGTTGCTTTATTTATTTACGAGCACAGAAAAATACATGAATTGAGCAATTGCACACACAACACAAAAACCCCCACCATCAAAAAGTGCTGCTCTGGGCTCGTCTCCAACCCTGTGTTGTTCTGTTTGTGGTGTTCCCCTCTGCAGGAGGCCAGCCTGTCCATCTGGATGTACTTCAGCGACGGCACAGCCGCGCCGCTCGCCCACTTCGACCCCAAGGACTACAACCTGAACGCCTCCACGCTGGACGAGCGGCTGGTCTCGGTGCTGCAGGAGCCCCCGCCGCGCTGGCCGGTGGTGGTGGCCGAGGGCGAGGGCTCGGGGGAGGCGCTGCGCGTGGAGATGACCATCTGCGAGGCCTGCCAGAAGACCAAGCGCAGAGCGTCATCTCCTCCGCCGGTGTCTTCGTCAAGGTGCGCTTGGCCCCGAGGAGGACTCGGAGGAGGCTCGGAGGAGGAGGAAGACGGAGTTTGGGACCGCCACGCCCCCCTTCGTCACCCGGCGGCCCCCGGTCATCGTAGACCACCAACGTGGGCGGGAGGGGGTACGACGCTCCAACGAGCAGCCGGCCAGTGTGCCCATCGACTACACCAACTTCCCCACCATCGTCAGCCACCGGGACCGGCCCACGGAGGGGGAGGAGCCCGGAGAGGAGGAGGAGGAGGAGGACGAGGACGAGGACGACTTCCTCCACCCGCCGCGCAACATGACGGACCTGGAGATCGGCATGTACGCCCTGCTGGGGGTCTTCTGCCTCGCCATCCTGGTCTTCCTCATCAACTGCATCGTGTTCGTGCTCAAGTACCGCCACAAGCGCATCCCGCCCGAGGGCCAGGCCAACACGGACCACTCCCACCACTGGGTGTTCCTGGGGAACGGCCAGCCCCTGCGGGCCCCGGGCGGCGAGCTCTCGCCCCAGCTGGCCGAGAGCCCCGGCAACCCCCTGGAGGGCGGCGGCGGCGTGCCCACCTGCTGCCACGGAGACCACCACAGCAGCGGCAGCTCGCAGACCAGCGTGCAGAGCCAGGTGCACGGGCGCGGGGACGGCAGCTCCGGCAGCTCGTCCAAGGCGGAGGCCGGCGAGGACGGCTGCTCGCCCACGTCCAAGCGCAAGCGGGTCAAGTTCACCACGTTCACCACGCTGCCCACCGAGGAGCTGCCCTACAACTCCATCCCCATAGCGGACGCGGAAGACATCCAGTGGGTGTGCCAGGACATGGGCTTCCAGGACCCGGAGGAACTGCACGACTACATGCGCAGAATAAAGGAGATTGCGTGAGACACACAGGAGTCGCCACGGCGACGCTGTGTCGGGGGTGGGGGGGGGGGGGGGGAATCCTCTTTTCATGGGGTGGGGGAGGGGGGGGGGGGGGAAGGGAAGAGCTTGTGTTCGTTAGGACTCACGAATACGGTTTCACCGACGACAAGGTCAACCCTCTGAGCTTGTTTGGTTCTCTTTGTTTCTGCTGGGTTTTATTTTTGCACAGCGCAGGTGTCCCCAAACACACTCACTTTTTTTCAAAATGGAAAAAATGTAATTCAAGAAAAGCCAAAGACCCCGACCAGAGGATAAACATCGTAAATAAAATATGGCTTTTCAGGAGATGATCCATTCCATGTAGCAAGAATATGAAACCTTGTGTTTCAATGCTACCCATTGAAATAATGTGTTTACATGGGTAGCACTGGACCGGACACGGGTCTGAGACCAGCTGCGGTACTGTTACTTTGAAGGCGAACCGAATACAGAGTTTAGGAGGGCTTGAAGTACTCAATCTCAAGGCCTCAAGGTCTCCGAACTCTGAGATCAAAAGACAATGAGGCCTTTGGGGAACACGTACCAGTCAAAGACACAGAAAGACACATTATTAATATTATAATTATTATTATTATTACTACCACCGTCATATATTTTTTTCATTTTCTTTTGCCGAATTAGGAAGCATATTTCCTGTCACGGCAAAATTGATTTTTTTCCCCCATCGATGTTCTGGCTGGAGCACATTTTGTGGTTTGTATTGGAGTTAGTTCGTACCCACGCCCCGCCCCCCCGACTCCCATTTTTCTCCATTCCCCTCCTACAGCTCGTCTCTCAGATCCTCATCGAAACTCATGCCTTAGAGAACAGCTCACGGTTCCTGCTCCTTATATCGAGGTCCACACCCTGTCTGCTCATTCCTGCTCACTACTATTATTATTATTATGATTATTATTATTATGATTATTATTATGATAATTATAAAAGGTTGAGTAGCGACTGTGTAACATACTACTGCTGACGCCGCAAGCGCATATGAAATGAGCGACAGCTCGTACAACGGCGCGACCGTCTCCGACATCCTCCGCATGTAAGGAGACCGCGAGGCACACCGAAGAACCGACGCTTTCTACTTTTGTTGTTTCCAAAAAATGTGTAAATGTCGGGATTGTGATTATGTAATCCTTCTTACGCATTACCGACGTGAGATATGTTATCACGCGGTCATCACATCGCATGCCATGTTAGGCCGACATGCATTCATTCATTCCTTCATTCATTCATTCATTCATTCATTCATACGTATTCATCGTATGTACGCCATCAATTCGATCACACACACACGTACGCACAGACATTCCTTCACAGTATGTGTATATACCGCATCGTGCAGCAGTCTTCAGAAGAAAGCACCGCCGACCACGTCTTCACCGTCACCATCTTGAATGTTGTTGTCTGATGTCTGACGTTTGTGCCGTGTTGACCGGTTTGCTTTTCCGCGTGTCATTGTCGCGCAAAGACGGATCCTTATCCTTATAAGGCCCCCCGCCCCCGCCCCCGCGGCCGCCGTGTTGAGTTATCCCGATTTGGTTCTGACATCCAATAAGCCAGTAATCCCACGCCCTCAGCCTCAGACAGCGGGCCGAGAAGGACGGGGGAAAAAGCATCACAAGTGACAAACGGCACCATAACATCCAAAACATGGTCGGTTTGAATGGGACTTTCATATATTCATCTTAACGGATTCAAGCGTTCAATTATATGCCGGGCGGGGGGGGGGGGGGGGGGGGCGGGTTGAATATGTTTGTTGTCTCGCGTGTCCGTTCACCAGGTATGTAAGAAACGGCCGATTGGCTTTTTGACCGATTGACCGAACCCCAACGCATTAAGGTCAAAGATCAACACATCTATGGCGTGATGGAAGTGAGAGAAGCCCAATGTTGTCAGGTCTTATTGTTTCAGACAGCTTATCTCTGGCTGTGGCCCGGGCGGTGTGTGTGTGTGTGTGTGTGTGTGTGTGGTGTGTGTGTGTGTGTCGGTGTGTGTGTGTCGGTGTGTGTGTGTGATGTGCTTTTACTTTGACAGCAAAAGCTATTGAGTTGTCTATGCTTCACAAATCGTCGACAGAAGGCTTACAAACACGTCGGTGTTGACGGATATTCTTTGTGTGTGTGTGTGTGTGAGTGGGGTTATGTGTGTGTGTGTGTGCGTGTGTGTGTGTGGTATGTCGTTTTCCAACACTGGTGGAAAAGTCATTTCAAAGACGAAGAGAAATTTCCCAAAATGTGTTTTCGCATTTTAATTGCAGTTGACCTCGGTTAGCGTGGCGTCAACATCCCTGCTAAATAGCCGGGAGATGCATTTAAAATGTGTTCAGATGGCTCTTTCCTCACCAAAACAAAGCGCTGCGCTGCGTCTAAGGGCTGGGATTATGTGCTTTTTCCTTCGTGTTTTCTGATGTGGATGGATGGGTGCAGTGGACGGGTGGAGTTGATTCCACCGCCGCTTCCTTTGTTGAGATAATGAACTGCATCGCACCGCCGCGTGGGTTTTAAGAGATAATCCACAGCCGGATCGCTGCCCGACTACTGACTTCGTTATAAACTTCTTTGCTATTTTCTTTACTTTTTTCTTTAATTTACGTTTACTTTTACTGTTGTTTCTTGGGGGGGGGGGGGGGTTTGGTTAGTGGATTTTTGTTTAGATTTCTTTTTTTTTTACTCTATTGAAGAGCACAGGCAATTCTTCACACTCTTATTGTGACAATAAGCGATAATATTTAACACCTAAATAGGGGATCTCACTATAATTTAAAAGTGCTATATGTAAGAATCAGTGCATTCTGAGCTCCGTGGGTTGAGACAATAACAATCAGAAACTAATGTTAGTTCTAGCAGGTTGTAGCAGGTTGTGGTTGAAGTTAAAACATGAGAGCTTCCCAGACTCTCTCTGTTGCGTAGAACAGCTTTTGGACTGATTTCTCTTATATTTGAGTCGGGTCGGATTTTGCGGGAAAAGGGAACAAAGTGACATGTAAGCGTGGATAATTTAAAAATATATATATTTCATAGCTTTTTTTAAATGTGTACAAGGTTTAATTATGATTAGAACTAACATTAGTTTCTGATTGTTGATGTCTCAAGCCACGGAGCTCAGAATGCACTGATTCTTACTTATAGTACCTTTAAGATATTAACGTTTGCTTACCACGACCTTATATGTGCATATGCTGAAGAAAGCTTTAATTTTTTAAGCTCGTCTGAATGTTTTTATTTTTAAATTTTTTATTTTTGTACACAAATCCAGGCGAGCACTCTCTACCGTGCGCCTGTGTACAGACCTCACCTCGCTCAGAGGCAGGATTGAGGCGTTAACCTTTGCCACTACTGCATGTTCTATTTACATTCCACGTGATTGATTAAGCAACGACGACCTAATCCGTGTGTTGTGTGTAGTATGCAAGCAATCAATCCGTGTCCACATCATCAACACCTCAAGTCAAGCTTTGTTGTTTTTCCCCCTTTTGACGGCCCAAGCTCCACCTCCTCCATCCCCGGGGCCCTCCCCCACACCCCTCCACCTCCACCTCCACCACCACCACCACCCAAGAAATTAAATTAGTATTCGCTCACAGCCCCTTCCTTCAGTTCAGACCAGCGATACCGGCGGTCTTTTCTTTTAAGGCTCACATTTCCACGGCCACGTTAGCATCTCAGGATGAATGTAGGCTGCTCCGCTGAACCTGAGAAATGTTCCCCTCGCGCTCCAGTGCGCCGCATTCAGCCTTTGCCGATCCACATCCGGTTGGGTTTCTAATAGCAGCTTCTTCTACTTCTTCTTCTTCTTCTTCTTTCTAAAATGGCGGTTGTTATCGCCGAGTCCTCGTCACGTCGATTTGGCGCATTCAGATAAAAGTCGCTCATGTCGTGGGTTTTTCGTTTTTTGATCATATTTCTTTTATTAATCGGTTCCTCACGCCCTCTTGTACATATGTATATGCATTTTATTTTTTTGTAACGCCACTGTTGTGAGAGAGTGCGCATTAAAAGTAACGTAGGTATTTTCTTCAAGCTGCTGCTACTAGAGACTTTGTATTCTTGCAACACGTGAGTGAACGCCATAAGATTTACCACCACTGGCAGCCCACCCCACCCCAGCCCACCCCGCCCTACGCCCCGCCCACCCTACGCCCCGCCCTACGCCCCGCCCACCCTACGCCCCGCCCTACGCCCCGCCCGGCCCCACCCCACCCCGCCCAGAGCAAGTCCTCGAGGTGGGAGACGGTGCACAGCTCACACGGCTGGGCTCGGGTTGAACCCCCCACCACCACCACCACCACCCGCCGTCGACGACAACACCACCGCCCGCCGCCGCCACCACACAGACGATG
The DNA here is from genome assembly GCA_002895965.2 of Coryphaenoides rupestris. Classification (NCBI taxonomy): domain Eukaryota; kingdom Metazoa; phylum Chordata; class Actinopteri; order Gadiformes; family Macrouridae; genus Coryphaenoides; species Coryphaenoides rupestris. The sequence goes on from PIJE02000766.1 coordinate 36,050, forward strand.
TGTCCCTGTACAGAGCACTGTTACATTTCCTGTATTCTCTTTAAAAAAAAAAAAAAAAAAGCTGACAAATCCTTGTATTTCTCCTATAATATGTACAATACAAAAGAAAAGTGAAATACACAAAGCGTGTGTGCGTTTGTTTCTTTGCTTTGTCCTCGATTTCGTGTCGCCTGTTTTGATTTGCCCTCAACTGTGTCTTTTCTGATCACTGAAAAGTAGTTAAAAAAAACCGGTAATACTATACTATACGGTCAAATATATCAAATGTAGTCTTTTTTTCATCATTTGATGGATAATAACAATGCAAATCTAGTATCCTGCAGTTGGTAATGTACTAAACTCCCACGTTAACTCCACACTCCGCAAATGATGAGCTTTTAACTGATGCAAAGTATATTGGCCTCTTCATATGAAGTCCGTTGTACTTGGCCGGGAATTAGTTTGAGCGTCCGACCCACGTCCTCATGTACAGAGGAGTACAGATAGGAAAAAATCCAGGACCCCATTCGAATTGTCCATAAAAATAGGTCCGAGTCCTTTGCTAACGACTTTACCTTAACCCCGTCGTGAGGTCAAAGGAAAGTTAACTTTAGAACGATATTAATTCATGACCGACATTCGAATTGATATAAAAAAGCAATATAGCCGATCACAAGTGTTAAACGAAATGCTTATCACGTTGAGAATGCTTGCTCACACACATTATGATGTCCTCTCATACACAAATCCTAATTAATATTATTGTTGACACGATGACGGGCTGTGTTATTGTTCACATGATGATCGGTAGTCACTTGAATGTTCCTGTCGCAAGGAATTGTTGGACGCCACTGCCTTCTTTCCTTTCGGTAAAGGAAGGTCCAGGGTATCTGATGCTAAAGGAGGTAATAAAGGAAGCATCGAAGCACCTTTCCTTAGCGTTTAGACGAGAGAATTCGTCATTCACTCAAGTAAGGAAACTTGCGTCCGCAGGCTCGTGGTTAAAGTGCTCGTCAGCAACATGGTGGAACATTTTGAGGACAAGAAGCTCACATACCGTCTACGCCGCCGCTCATCATCTCAATTGATTTATTTACGGTCTGACACCGCTGCTGCGTCCTCTAGTGGAATCCTCCAGTCACTCGCAAAATGTTCTGGACACAGCCGGTGGTCTAAAGTCAAAGTGTTTAAATTCTCACATGTACATCATAACACAGGGCCATTCTAAACAGTGAAATTCTTGTGACACGGCACGTGACAATACGCAAAGAAAGTAGGCTATTTATATATATATATATACAGTATATATATGCATTGAAAAAGTATATATATATATACTGTACATATACACACATATATATATTACACATATACAGTATTATAAATGTACAGGTAAGGGCAGATGCACAAGTGAGAGCAGCAGTAGCAGAATATGGCCTATGGCATGTAAGAGCAGAAATATACAGATAAGAGAAGAGAATCAGAAGCATATGTATCCAGAGTATTTAAATATAGCATAGGGAATATGACATATGTATCCAGAAGTCGTTGAATAATGTAAAAATTATCAATGTTATAAATGTACATTTAAAGTGATCAGTATGATCAATGAGCTTGGGGGGAAAAACAGCTTTTGAGTCTGGTAGTCCGTGCCTGGATGCTCCGGTAACATCTACAAGACGGCAGCAGTATGAACAGTCCATGGCCTGGGTGGCTGTAGTCCTCAATGCTTTTCCGTGCTTTCCTACAGCATGGTGTGTGATAGATGCTTTGCACAGCCGGGTGATACAGCCGATGATGCGCTCCGGCTCCGCTGTCTTCACCAACCTCTGGAGGGTCTTGCGATCAGCAGCAGAGCAGCTGCTGAACCAGGCAGTAGTAATGCAGCCAGAGAGCATGCTCTCGGTGGTAAACCTAGAAAAGTTAGTGAGAGTTTTTGCAGACATGCCAAACTTCTTGAGTCTCCTTAGAAAATAAAGGCACTTTTGGGCAGTTTTTACAGTCGAGGTCATCTTTGATGATCACACCGAGGAAGTTGAAGCAGGAGACTTTCTCCACTTCAGCTCCGTCGATGTGTAAGTGGGCATGACCCCCCCCGTCGCTTCCTGAAGTCCATGATCATCTCCTTAGTCTTGCAGACGGGGAGAGAGAGTTGCCCAGGCTGGAGCCGTGTGTGGCTACACAGTCATACATATACAGTACAGGAGTGGTCTATGCGGATGCGTGGTTAAAAACCAACTTCTTCATATCTCCGGTCAAAAGATTGGCCGGAGATATGAAGACTGTTTGTATACACATACTATACAATATTCTACTACACGATACGATACAGAGGCTTTACCAGGGAAATGTGCATTACAGAGTGATGGATTTGAATGGAACATCGCCGTTGGGTGGATATTTATAGTTGCGAAAGAGTCGTAGCTAGCATGGCTTCTGACTGGTGTGTGTGTGTGTGTGTGTGTGCGTGTGTGTGTGTGTGTGTGTGCGTGTGTATGCGTGTGTGGGTGTTTGTATTGTACTGCGCTGCTACCTCTGTGCTCCACCATAAACACATTTCAGGGCACTTACACTTGACAGAGCTGTTTTACCTGTCTTTTCATTCAGCGACTCACAGCATCTGTCTTCCCATAAAGAAGAGGTGTTACTATCAAGTCTCTTCGGAGATGCTTCAATCCAAAGAGGAGGCCTGCGATGTCGGCACATTTCATCTGGAGCCGGGAAGGTGTGAGGCGTGTTGCTCAAGAGGCTTTGGAGGGTTCGAACCGTGAACCTCGCGTCTGGGAGTCAAAGTCAATGCCTTTGCCACACGTCTGTACTTCCCTGCCTCCCTCTGCGATATTGCAGTGCTTTGTCATACCGGCTCCTCTTGAGAGAAGAAGAAGAAACACCGAGCCTAACACGCATTTGAAAGTGGCACACGAAGCCCTTTTTGTGGCCAACAGAGCATCTTAAACCCTAAACCCACGGGTGTTACGGGTACAATGGCGAGAGAGAGATCCGCGCTTTGTGGCGCACTCACCCACTCGTCCCCGGAATCCCCTCTTCCTCCTCCCAATATATCCCACTGGGAGCGTCGCCTAATGTGGCCTTTGGCTGCCAGCGCCGCCTTGGAGCCGTGACTGTTTACAGTATGTCAGGTTTTTCAAATGAAGAACAACGCAGCGAACTGAAGAAACAGCGCCGCACGTGACCAGGGAAGGGTATCGCATCCGCAGTGACCGTTTGACTCAAATAAGTGAAAACGGCAGGCAGGTTAACGTGAGCCAAGGTTGGCGAGCAATAAAAACCTGTGGTTGTCGATGTGATCGGATTTTACAGCTGGATTGCCCTTCTTCGCCACAGAGGTCAAAGTAATGAATTCAGATTTGGGAGAGCAGGCGTGAGACGCGTTGCACACGACAGACTCTTTCTTCCGGCTCCCTTAACACTCACACACTCACACACACACACCCCGCCTGAGACACACACGGCTATATATTCTATTCACAACACCTTGTATAGACCACACAAGGCACGGCGGATTAACCACTTCACATTTGCACAGTTTTTATCATTCAAGTGCATTGATTGATTTAAATCCCTGGATCCCTGGGCGGTTAAGAAACCTAAACAATTGCATGACATGCACTGCCAATGCTGTATCTCGTCTCTATGTGTGTGTGTATGAGTGTACATGAGTTCATGCCCATGGGTTATGTACTTCATAAGAAGCAGCTTAAGAAGCAACCCCCCCCCCATCTCCACCAGCAACCATCACACAACCACACAAGCCCCCCCGCAGCCGGGAGGATATTCCCCTTAAAAGACATGAGCTAATATGTTGTTATTGATCATCTTTTCAACGTACTTGTTTCTCCTCGGCACACGAGGTGAACCGAATGCGGCGCTCAATTGTCTGTTTTTATTAGCATTTTCATGATCTCGGAATATCTCGGATGAATACGTTGAGCTGGTGACTTAGCTTGCATAATAACCACGCTCCTCCGGCAAGGCCCGAGCCGCCAGCCGAGATCTAGAATAGGAGATGTAAAGGCAGATTCATCCTCCTCTCCTCTGGGCAGAACGTTATAGACGATGCGTTCATCAAAGGCGAACGCTCCCGCCTTCCAAAGACATACGGGCTTAGTTCAGCAAAGTGTCTCACGGACCTTGAATGCAATTATAACACTGGAAACCTCGCCAAGAAGACCGTCGCTTCTTCTTACATGACTGACTCGAGCGGAGCAAGACCAGGATGCATTTCAGCCCCAAGATGACTGCGATCATTTAATATTGAATTCCCAAACTTCCATTCCAATGAAGGAAATTCGACTCCACAGATTTGTACACCGTCGTGAAATGCAAGCGGAATCATGTACTTCGCTAGCAACCCTTAGTTAGCAAAAAAAAAGCCAGCGTTAACACAATGGACGGTAACTCGATGGATGTTATTGTGATCAAATCGAATTGGATTTAATTTATTGTGTTGTCGTGGACGGGGGGGGTATTGGATTGTTTGTGAAGTAGCTAAGGACAATAGGGAGAAATCAATGCAGCAGGAAAACAGATGATAAATGAAAGCACAGATGAAGATTAGATTTAGAGGGGAAGATGGAGGGAGAAGCTGTAGACGAGGAGATGGAGACGGATGAGTCATATTTTGCCCCTTCTTTCTCCCCGTGGTTCTCCACGTCGGACAACAGTGATTAAGACACAGTACCCAGTTAGCCATTGCAATGGCAGAATTGACCAATTTTCAAATCATGTCGGAGGAACAAAAATGCTGTTGTCGTCCGTATTGTTCTGCTGAGTAGTGGAGCGATTTGGTGGAGCAATTACAATGGAGAAATCACCTGCACTGATTGCCTGACCAAATCCCGGATCCGAGTTGGAAGTCCATTTGTCATTACCAAGCGGAAGTAGTCTCCCCAGGACTGAGAGAGAGCAAGAGAGTGAGATTAAAAAAGAAAAGGAAATCGAAAACCCAAAAACTAGTCTAGTACTGCATGGCCACTGGGGTCCCGTTGTTTGCCAAAAACCAGCACCATCGTTAAAACAAGCCCAGTATTGATGAAAGACTCCAAAGTCAACACTGTGTTTGCTGTGGGGGATGGAAAACCAAAGTCAATTACCTACCCACCGCGTCGGCAAGGCAGTGTCTCCAAATGCATCGGGCCCGTATCCGATAGATATGGAGGTTGAGGGAGGGTCTTATGTTGTTGCCCGCCCCCTATCCCCTGCTCATCCTGACCAGAGCACGTTAGGCCTCTGACTCCCAGGGTGGTGTCTACAAGGGGAAGGATTTGGTGACTCCCATCCCGAAAAGGATAAACTGACGTGGAGAGTGAGGAAGTTCATCTGGATGGATGGTTGGTTGGATGAGTAGATGGAGGGACCACCAGACAGACACAAAAGTCCTCTGCTCCTTCCTTCTTCCTTTGTCCACGATCTCTATTGTTGTCTGCGTCGACAAGACCAATGCAATATCTGCAGTAAAGTATTTGTTATTCAAGACTATTTTCGCTCTGAACTTTTCTTCATTGATAATGAATGAGTGAGTTCTTGCCCTTGGGGGGGGGGCTAGGGTTAGTGGGGGGGTCATAAAATATGGCCTGTGAAGCCCTTTGAGACGAAGTTTGAAATGTGCTGCTAGGCCACTGATTTAGCATGCGTGCAGACACACAGAGCTAAACACCAGAGCACCGCCGGGGGTGTGTTTGTGTCCAGTCTAGGTCCTGCGTGGAGGTGGGGCCCCTCCCCCCTCACCCCCCTCGGGTGGGCGGACCACGGCCTTGCCAGGGTCTGTTGTTTGGCAAGGAACCCTGAGGAGACGCTTACTCTCCTCACCCCCGAGACAGAGGTTCCTGCAGAGTTCCCCACAGCACGCCGGGTCTTCAGCCAGACCCTGACCTCTGCCGGGGCGAAACAAACAAACAAACAAACAAACAAACAAACAAGTAGAAGACAGGTCACAACCCCCACCGGCCCAAAACACATCACCATGATAGTGATGTATTTTTATGTTCAGGAGCCAGTGGGGGCGGGGAGGGATTGGAGGTATAGTATCTGACAAATATGGGTGTCACGGGGTGTTTTGGTCTAGTTCTGTATTTCTACGTCTATTGTGTTCCCTGTCTAGTTGTTCTAGTTCTTCCGTTCTCGGTTTTAGTTCAAAGAACTCTTGAGGCATCCACGTTACCTGTACCCAGTTTATCCATTATGAAATACGTTTGGGTTTAATCATCATCACCTGCCTGGCTGTCCTGCGCTTTGGGTCCTCGACACGCCACCCGCCGTGACACGGGGATCCTCCAGATGCAGCCCGGGTTTAAAATATGCCGGCTAAGCGGCTCCGCGCAGCGTGAAATCGCTCAATAAGCCGACGCGGGAAAAAAAATCTCCCAGAGTAGGTTCCGTGTCTCTTGTGCTTCCCCGGGGGTCTCGTAGAAAAGGTAGGAAACCCACCCGCAACGCTCTCTTTGATGTGTCTCCGTTTACTGTAACCTGGCATCTTCACAATCCACTTAAAACCTTCTGAAAAATACGACTGTAAGACTGGAAAAAAAAAAAAGCCCTTCCTTTTAAGTACGTTCTCTATACCTGCCTTTTATCTACGCACCTGATAGACACCTCTATGTGTCTGCATCTGCCTCCCTGTCTATCTCTGCCTCTCTGTCCTGCCAATTTCAATTATGAAAACTGTAGCGTGTTGTCTGTCTGTCGGTCTGTGCCTGTCTGTGGCTCTCTCTGCATGTTACCTGTCTGTCTCTGTCGCTCTAGCCGCCTGTCTGCCTATTCATCTGTCTGCGTACAGTATGTCTGTCTTCATGTCCATCTGTATGTCTGTCTGTCTGCCCGTCGTCTGTCTAACACCAGGGGTCCCAAACTTTTTCCTGTGAGGGCCACATAACTTTTCCCTTCTCTGAGGGGGCCGGGGTCAGTTTGTAAAGAAAAAGTGTGACGATCGCAGGGGTGCCTAACGTAAACATTTATTGTTTTCCCAGAAAGCCACACATAACAAATTTAATAACCCTTTCAGGGATCTTCACAGAAAAAAAAGTCAGGAAATAAATAACACTATTTGTGAAATAAATAATAACCAAATAACCCTCTAGGATTTCGCGTGGCCAGACTCGAAAAAAAATCATAATGCGTCTCTGGTATTGTTCAGGGGGCCGGGCCAAATGTGGAGGCGGGCCGTATCAGGCCCGCGGGCCTTAGTTTGGGGACCACTGGTCTAACCTGTTCATCCTCCTGCCTGTCTCGCCGTCTCTCCGTCTGCTGTGTCTGTTTATCTGCCTGTGTCTTGTATGAAGCGGTGTGTGTGTGTGTGTGTGTGTGTGTGTGTGTGTGGCTCGCGAGGAAGCCGTCACTGAGATCCACATCACTCCACGTCAACACCTCAACCTAAATAGGATGCATAGCAGATGGAAGATGGAGGAAAAAAACCGACAGTCTCGTCTTCAAAGCGTGCGGCTGAGCGAGAGAGAGAGAGAGAGAGAGAGACCACAGCATGAATGGCAAAACATATTTATACATATGCTGGAATGTGTGATGTGGTTCATCATAACACCCTCGGCAGTGAAATGACACCCAGAATGCTATCTTCACCACCGCCGCCACGTGGAGGAAACGCATTATAGGAAAGGGTGCGATATAGATTTTGTATATGTTTTTAGATTTTTTTTATTTAGATTTTTTACATGCACCACACACACACACACACACACATGTCCTCCTCCCTGCGTGACAAGTAGTTGCCTGCTGCCCGGCCAACAAGCCTCTCCGTTTGTTGCCGCTGGTCAGTGGCGCTCCGCTGCTGCCACTTCGCCGGATAAAGTGCTGTTTCAGAGGTAATGACGGGTTCGTCCGTGCGGCTCGGCTACAGCCCACCTCCCCCTCCCGGCGGCGGCTCTCCGTTTAGAACCGTCCAGCCGCGCGGCGCCTTTTTTCGGATCGACGTGTGCGGTCGACCCGAGCCTGAGCCGCTTATCAGTAACCGATCCACTCGAGCACACAATGGCGTGGTCAACCTTGGAAAAAAAAGAAAAGAAAAACTAAAAAAGGCTGTCGGGGAATCATAGATAGACCCCCCCCCCCCCCCCCCCCCCCCCCCCGTCATCTCTGGAGGGCCCAGTTGTAGATCGAATGTCTTCATTTTCCTCTCGTCGATAGTTAGTTGGTACCCCTAACCCTGGACGTCATCTCTAGTATTAGATGACACGGTATTATAGTGGTATTAATGTATTAATGTAACACCCACACACACACAAAGCTGTGTACTGGGAGAGGAATTCGGCCTTGGCCATATGCCTGGCTGGGGGGCGGGCCAAAGGGCATACAGTAACTATAAATGATGTGCATATAAAATGCAACACGCAGAGAAAGTCCGACAACCAGACAGGATTTCTGTAATATTTTTTTTATTACAAAACACAATTGGTCAAATGTATTGCAGAAAGGGTTTGCACATCGAAACATTTTAGGGAAGCGTTTTGTTACACGTCCAAACCATTTTGAAAGTGAAGAGGTGTGTGGTGAAACCAGCCCATACCTCATCAACTCTAAACCCTAAACCCTGGAAAACCTCAAATGGGGTGTGTGTGTGTAGGACAAGGGTGGCCAACCAGTCAGAGACGAAGAGCCAATTTATTTTACTGTGTTACTGCAAACAGCCACAACATACACACATGAACATCTCCCCATCTCTTCCTCTCACACACACCAAAAATATTTCTTAGTCTTATCTAGTTAATTCCCCCATCAGAACCGCGAATTAACGGACCCCCCCCCCTACCGCTTAGAAGAGATGAAAACAAGAGGTGACGCAACATTTACATGATTGCGCAACATTTACGCGATTGCGCAATCATTTCCGACAGGTTAGGTATATAATTACCAAAAATCGCAGCACTCTCGGTTGGGTGAGTCCGTCGGCCAGGTGGCGGGTGGGTGGCTGATGGAGGCTGCCCGTCTACAGTCGGGGTTACCGCGTCGCAATGGGGACCCCAGCGGTGACCCGGATGGGTGGATGCAGGATCACATCGGAGGATGTGGGATCCACACATCGCTGTGGTAGGCGGGGAGCGCCATAGTACGGCGCCGACCTCCATTTTCGTGATTTTCGTGAAAAGACGCGGGTTCGAATCCCATCTGTGACGCTAACATTTACTTTTTTTTTTTTTTTTATTCCAATGTGATGTAATTGGCGCCCCATGCTGGTGCCTGGTGTTTAAAAAGGAATAGCAAAAACATTTAACCTTTTTTTCTTAATTCTAATGTGATGCTATTGGCGTGCTGGTGCCTGATGCATATTTTTTGTTTTTTTTTCTGAATGTTACTGTAATTCTAATGCCGTTTGGTTGATCATTATGAGACGTTTTCACTGCTCGATGCGTTCTTATAGGACCAGGGGTGGTCCAACCAGTCCCAGAGGACGAAGAGGAACAATTTTTTACTGTGTTACTGCAAAGGAGGCCACAACATACACACATGAACATCTCCCCATCTCGTTCCTCTGCACAACACAATCAATATTTCTTTAGTCTGTATCTAGTTAAGTTCGGGGGCTGCTCCGCAATGTAACGGAGCACCCCCCCCCCCCGCCCCCCCCCATCAGAACCGCGAATTAACGGACCCCCCCTCCCCCCAGAGACCGCTGACTCGGAGCCCGTCGCGCGCCTCACGGGATAGCGTCATGCGCATCCTTAGCGCGGCAAACATCTGTGATGACGTGTTAACTTTGAAACAGCACAAAATTCGATATGAACGTAGAGACATGAAACCAGAGCGGCCGAGAAGAGCAGCCGCGGGTTGGGCCAGCCTTGGTCTAAGATGATTCCACAGTCCAGCGATGACTTCAGCTGTAATGAGGTGCTGTTGGTTGGTCATTCTGAAATTAAGAAGAAATTAAGAAGAATTATGCATGTTGAAGAATGTTGGACAAGGACATTTGGACAAGTGTAAAAGTCCTGCAGCTGTCTCTATGCCATCTAATGACATAGAACGTTTTAACCACTCAGAATAGCAGAGTAGTGTTGTAACCACGTTACTACTACTACTACGTACAGCTAGCCGACGCTTGGTGACCGCGGCTCCCAACTACTGTTTCAAACACAAAAACCTTGGGAGCGCCATGACGCGAAACCCATTCTTTTCCAATAACAACAACACCAAAGATATCGACTTTCTTGCATTAAATCCCCCGTCTGTTAACGTGATGCTTTGGTGGGTGAGTGAGTTTGTGACCCACTTCAAATTGGATTTTCTCTCGTGTTCAAAATGCTAATTTTAAGCACGTTCAACTTTTATCAGTATTATTCTTACCGTGATGGCCGTGTTCCGACATACTTACCATACATGTACTGTACGGGTTAATCACTACTTCGATATCTTCCCGAGTGCTCTGATGTATCCTGACATAATATTTAAGGTTACTGGTATTAAATGATATTAAACATTTAATATCAGCGCTATATTAAACGGCCAGTCTCCATCTTGCAGTGATGAGAACGTGAGAACTTAGATGTACAGATGGGATCGTGACATGAACATGAACGCACCGCTGGCCTCCGAAGGTGCACGTGTAGCAGCAAAGTTGATGGACCCTTAAACTACAGATCACAGGGACATTACAGCTGTGACACAGGTTTAGACCTGATTACATGGAAACATACCCCTTGATTAAGGATAATGAGCTACGACACCTGCATCAGGACCCCTATATTTAGCAAGACCCTTCTGTTAATTAGTGGAATAGTGGAACAAAACAAAGACAATCTCTGCTTGTTTTCCCCCCCGTACACTACACAACAACAATTAACAGATAGGCAAGAGAGAGAGAGAGAGAGCGCTCTTCTTATCATCACACAGTGGCCAACCAGTCAGAGACGAAGAGACAATTTTTTTACTGTGTTACTGCAAAGAGCCACATCATACACACATGAACATCTCCCCATCTCTTCCTCTCACACACACATGAACATCTCCCCATCTCTTCCTCTCACACACACCAATAATATTTCTTAGTCTTATCTAGTTAATTCGGGGGCTGCTCCGAATTAACGGAGCACCCCCCCCCCCCATCAGAACCGCGAATTAACGGACCCCCCCCCTCCCCCCAGAGACGCTGACTCGGAGCCCGTCGCGCGCCTCACGGTAGCGTCATTGCGCATCCTTGGCGCAACATCTGTGATAACGCGTTAACTTTGACAGCACAAAAAAACCACAAAATTCGATATGAACGTAAGGAGATGATTCCACAGTCCAGCGATGACTTCAGCTGTAATGAGGTGCTGTTGGTTGGTCATTCTGAAATTAAGAAGAAATTAAGAAGAATTATGCATGTTGAAGAATGTTGGACAAGGACATTTGGACAAGTGTAAAAGTCCTGCAGCTGTCTCTATGCCATCTAATGACATAGAACGTTTTAACCACTCAGAATAGCAGAGTAGTGTTGTAACCACGTTACTACTACTATAGTTAATTACCAACATATCTGAAAGCCTTCTAGCCCCTGTTAGCTCCAGCGGTAGAATATTGACCTGAAGAACTGGAGTGGTTTCTTCTTGAGGATGAGGCCAAGATGAACCTTGTGAGGAGACGGTGTCCTGGAGGTGATCTGGATGCAGGTGTGGTCCAGCTCAGGCCATTCTGCCCCAGACGGAAGACATGATTTCAACAGCGTCTAACAATGGACGATGTTCTTCATTATTCAAATTGATACAACATTCAGACATTTAGAAGACTCCTTTTTCCAAAATGACCTACAGTGAGTTCAGAAACATGTCATTAAGGGGCAGGCAGGAGTTACATGTGGTCCGAGGACATGGGGATCGAACCCAGTACCTACTGATGCGGCGGCCCACCGGGATTTGTCCCGATATGCCCGACGGCCGGGACACCACTGCACACACACGCACACGCACACACGCACACACGCACACACACAGCTAGCCGACGCTTGGTGACCGCGGCTCCCAACTACTGTTTCAAACACAAAAACCTTGGGAGCGCCATGACGCGAAACCCATTCTTTTCCAATAACAACAACACCAAAGATATCGACTTTCTTGCATTAAATTCCCCCGTCTGTAACTGTGACTGCTTGGGGGTGAGGTGGTTTGGACCCACTTCAAATTCGATTTTCTCTCTGTGTTCACAAATGCTAATTTTAAGCACGTTCAAACTTTTATCAGTATTTATTATTTCTTACCGCTGCATGGCCGTGTTCCGACATTACTTACCCCATACATGCTTACTGTACTGGGTTAATCACTACTTCAATTCTTCCCGAGGTGCTCTGATGTATCCTGACATAATATTTAAGGTTTACTGGTATTAAATGATATTAAACATTTAATATCAGCGCTATATTAAACGGCCAGTCTCCATCTTGCAGTGATGAGAACGTGAGAACTTAGATGTACAGATGGGATCGTGACATGAACATGAACGCACCGCTGGCCTCCGAAGGTGCACGTGTAGCAGCAAAGTTGATGGACCCTTAAACTACAGATCACAGGGACATTACAGCTGTGACACAGGTTTAGACCTGATTACATGGAAACATACCCCTTGATTAAGGATAATGAGCTACGACACCTGCATCAGGACCCCTATATTTAGCAAGACCCTTCTGTTAATTAGTGGAATAGTGGAACAAAACAAAGACAATCTCTGCTTGTTTTCCCCCCCGTACACTACACAACAACAATTAACAGATAGGCAAGAGAGAGAGAGAGAGAGAGGGAGAGAGACAGAGAAAGAGAGAATATCAGTAACTTATCAGGGGGATGATTCTATTGCGACTGTGCCTCCGTGCCTCCCACCACTACCGTGATTAAAGAGCCATATAGCCTTCTGCAACACCTCTATCCCTATTGCTAATCATTGGCCACAATATCCGGAGATCCGTCAGCTGCTTCTACCGTCCACACTGCTATTCTGTGGTGAAGACGACCTTTTGCACTCCTTTTATATGAGTGCACCGAAAGGGATTTGTCTGCCGTTTCAATAATGGAAAGTCACCGCAAGTTACAGGTGAACAAAATGACATCCACGTTATAGGGCACAGCATACCGACACAACATAAGATTTTCTTCAAACCTTCTGTTATACAATATATACATTTTGAGGGGGGGGGGGAATGCATGTATGCGTTTATTTATCCTTCTGGAAACACACGGTGGAGGAAGTAAATGCAGGAAAACACAGGTCGGATTAAATTTGGTGCCGGCTGTAGTGAAATCCATTTAATGTGTCTGGATTCCGTCTCATCCCTCTCCCATTCCCCCCCCCTCACTGGCTTTGCATTGCGTTCGCTTTCTGTCCACACAGAATGGGCTCTCCGCCACCGCGCTCTCACCGTGCATATGTATATTAAAGGCCGAAGACAACCCCCCGCTGAGATGAAGAAATGTCTGGAGTCAGCTGGGGAATCACAAGATTAGTGCGCAAATGTCAATTCTCGGGAATTTAATCTCCACTTGAAGGTGAAGATATTTGTGTGTGTGTGTGCGTGCATGTGTGTGTGTGTGTGCGTGCGTGTGTGTGTGTGTGTGTGTGTGTGTGTGCGTGCGTGTGTGTCCCAGCGTTTCTCACCCCGGTGGTTGCTGTATCAAGACGCTGTATTAATCGCAAACAGTGACACAAATAGATACGCCGAGGACAAAATAGGTATCACCGGAATACCTCTTCCACATATGTGAGATTTAAAGCATGTGAATGATAACACAGATCATAACACATCCCGGGAACGTGACTTGCTTTGCATGAAGAAATGTGAGAAACATGGGTTGAGGTTTGATTTGGTGGTGGTATTTATTGGGAGAATATTAGTGGTCATGGGAGTGGCAGAGGAGCGTGATAAAATGGTATATAAAAGAGGTATCCTATGCATGATAAGTAGGCTAAGGCAATTGGACGCTCTCGTCGAGAAACGCAGCGGCATATAACATTTTACTCACTTGATTATTCTATTCTTCATTTATATATGTATGTGAACTATGGAATATGTATAAGGGGCATTGCATGAGATGCTACTATCTAGTGTGACTGCACTCAGGGAACCACCAAATAACATAGCGATAGCTGTAGCTCATAAAACGCAACAGGGCCCCTTTAGGACTCCTGGACAATGCGCCGGCACTGAACTGATATTAGGAGCGGGAAAAATAAAACGTATTTATATTCACATATCCCGAATGTCGTTATTTTGACAGTTGCCGCCGCTAATTAGCGCTGCTTATAGAGGAACTCAAGTCGAGTAGCCCACGGATGACACACTGCACAAGGGGGGATAGCGTTGTGCGGCGACTGTGGTGAATATTATAAACCATAAACGTCTTATTGGAAGGGTGAGCTCTGGTGCCGGTGAGCGACACAAGATGCCCCAAGGAGAGCTTACCGGCGGTCAATTAAAAAGTTCATCAGGCACAGTCAAACGCCGGCCCGAGCTCTCAATTCAACTCGACGTTGGTTCTTTTATTTATTTTTTTCCCTCAGCGCGTGTGCTGTTGAACTGAGATAACCGGGCTAACTAATATGGGGGTCAAGGGTTTTCCGTCGGATGTTTGCAGATTTCATAACGCCTTGAGTGGTTGACCCCGCAACGGGTATTGATGAAAATAAAAGCTCTGAGCCATAACATCATGTTGAGACAGGGAGCTCTGCAAGCTAACAAGCGTCATCCCCTGTGCCCGGGAGAACGCTAATGGGATATGTATGGTTTGACGTGAGTGAGGAGAGTCCCAGGGGAACTACCAGCACTGACTTTGAATAGGACTGAATATGGACTCGCTGCACTGCTGCAGTTACTAAGAAGAATTATAATAACATAGAAATATTTAAGAATTATTAAGGATAACTTAAACTTTGAAACATTGATGACATAGTAGTAGTGGTGGTGAAGCATTGCTCCGATATGAATACTCATACTCATAGCCATTCAGAATCAGTGATGCATGATTGATAAGATGTCACGATAATGGGTCAATGGATCATTTGGAAAGTGCAAGTAAATTATTTACAATTATTTACAATGTCTTAATAATTCTTTATAAACACTTACTAACGCTGCAATTTGTGATTAGTTCACGTCGTTAGAAAGCATTAGTTAAGTCTTTTGTGTGAGGCATCTAAAGTGAAGACTATCTATTTAAGCATTTCAAAATTACCTTTAAGGCTGTGAACGCATCAAGTACCATTGCAGAAGTACCAAGCAGTCAGGCATATTTTTAGGTAAGCTCTTGCAAAAGACTAAACGCTTTCTAACTTCCTGAATCAAACATGAAACGCAGCATTATTAAGCATTTTAAAAAAGGACCTCTTTTTGTGGAGTTCTCTCTCCTGATTGGATAAAGTGGGAACAGGATACCGGAAAAAGAGTTTTTCTGTTGACTGCAGAGTCCACGTGCCTGGGAGACCCATACTACTGACCCAACACTGTATATCAGTGATGGCTCTTGGAATATAGAGTTATTTAACAGTTATTTAAACAAATAAGAAACAAAAACAAATGTCATAAATCTCCAAGTCCTGATGACTAACTTACTACAAACTTTTTTAGCACGTGTAGACCCTCCGGGCGCGTTGGGGGGGTCTAGCTGCAGTGCTTAAGCCTTGAAAACATTTTAATTGCTGCCTATTAAACTCTGATAATTTCTCTAGCTTCGAGGTGCAATTTATTAAAGTAGGCCTGGTCAATCCCCTTTTAATTTCTCTTGTGTATTGTCCACCAAGAATACACAAAGACTTTATTCCACAATTTGCAGACTTCGTTGAAATACCATGATTCTTGGTTAATTTAATATTCGTGTTTGCTGTCCCTCTAAGCCTCTTGTGAGTGAATATATTCATCTGATTTAAATCTTGCTTAGTTCACCACTGGCCCGACTCGCTCCGCCATACATTCGACCAAAGTTTTATCGTTCGGTTTTTTCGATTTGCAAGATGGAAATAATTGATGCTTGCCTGTCGGCTCATAGATTTATTTGATTCATTTCTGCCGTTCTCTCCTACGTAATTCATCTTGAGCCTTCTCCTCTCCATCTCAGCACTGAGGAACTTGTTTCCTTATTTAACACCACCTTCTCTTCAATTCTGGATTATGTTGTCCCCCTTACATTGAAAAAGCCGAAGGTTAAAGGTCCACCTTGCCTTCTGCACTCGGGAGGGAGTGCAGAAGAGCATAAGTGGAAGTGTGATAAGCTTTAAATTTCCTCTGAGATTTTGAGGGATAATGTTCTCAAATTTCAAGGAAGCAGTTAAGGCAGCGAGAACAGTATACTTTCTGACCTCGTCTCCACTTACTCTAATAATGCCACGGTCCTATTCAGTAAAATTAACTCTGTCATCTGCCAGTACTACTCGTGCAAATCATTTGAAATGTTCATGAGCAAAGTCATGAGGAGCATTTCCCCCACCGCCCATGACCTAGCTACCTCTAGACTGTTTTCAACCCATCACGTTACCCTCCCTTATAGAGATTCTTTCTTCCATTAAATCAGCAACCTGTGCCCTTGACATTGTCCCCACTGCTCTCCTGAAATATGCCTTTGACATAGCTGGTCCCAGCATCCTCTCTGTAATCAACAGTTCTCTGGCCACTGGTAACGTTCCAACCAGCTTCAAACATGCAGTGGTCCAGCCCCCTCCTGTAACACCCCAACTTAGACTTCTTGAAAAGGTACTACTCGCCCTACAACAGAAAACATCTCGGAAAGATTTCAGTCAGGTTGAAAGTGACTTGGTGACTGTGCCGTCCTGGTTGTTGTGGACCTCATTGCAGCATACCATCAAGTGGTTCATCACATTTTAATTCACCTGGTTCACATCTTGCCTCTGTGATGGAAGTTTCTCTGTCTGCACGGTCCCCCAGGGCTCCATCCTCAGTCTGATTCTGTTCTGCAATTACATGCGTCCCCCATGGTCAAATCATTCAAGTACAAAATCTTCTTACTTTGCTTATGCAGATGACACACCCCATTATCTCTCCCTGACACCAAACAACCCATGTAACCTAAACAGTCTCATGGACTGCTTGACATTGAGGACATCAAGTGTTGTATGGCACAACACTTCCTGCCCCCGTGACTCCATCAAATTGATTAACAACAGCTTAGGCAACCTGACCACCCTTGTTAAACCCTATGTCAAAAACCTTGATGTCATATTTGACTCTGCCTTTAAGTTAAAGAAGAATTACCTTATTTTCTAACTTTCTAAAGGCAGAGTCAAATATGCAAGAGCAAACAAAAAGTTTCTTCAGTTTCTTCCAGCTTCGTACTATT
Source organism: Coryphaenoides rupestris (assembly GCA_002895965.2). Taxonomy (NCBI): domain Eukaryota; kingdom Metazoa; phylum Chordata; class Actinopteri; order Gadiformes; family Macrouridae; genus Coryphaenoides; species Coryphaenoides rupestris. The sequence goes on from PIJE02000766.1 coordinate 53,302, forward strand.
GTCAAAATCAAGTTATTTATCTCATTCAATGATCTGGAGACAGTCATCACCTGCAACTCGTCCAGGCATCTGCTGCCAGGCTCCTGACAGGTACTCGGAAGTGAGAGCATATTAGCCCTATGCGGGCTCTCTCCACCGGCTTCCATTGTGGCTCAGAACGGATTTCAAGGTTCTCCTGTTTTGTCTTTATATCAGGGACCTCTTAACCCCTTAGTCCACCTCCAGGTCCCTCGGGTTGTCTGACTTGGGGCCCCTGGCTGCCCTGCGATCTAAACCTATGCTCAAGGGGCGTCCACGCCTTTGCTGTTGCAGCCCCCTGCTGGAAGAGCATCCCCCTCTCTGTCAGATCCGCGGCCCCTCATTGATTCCCTGTAAGTCCAGGCTCAAAAGCTTTTGTCCTGTAGTGTTTGGATTCCTCTTGATGCGGTTTGAGTTGAGAGAATTTGTACCTTGATGCTGATGCGGATGTTTCTTTTGTTTTTTTTGTCCTATTGTGATTTTACTTGCCTGCTCCGAGCCACAGAGCACTTTGGTCGATGTGAGTTGTTTTTGCTTTAGAAATACATTTGACTTGACTTGTAAATGATCTTCGAAACAATTATCCCATTATCTTATCTGTATATTTATGGAATTGCTTACTATGAGTTATGATTATGACTATTCAGTAGGAACAATTCTTTTTAAATGATGAATTGACAACTACTTTATTAAGACTTCAGTTATTCAAAAGAGTTAAATAAATAAAATATGTTCTGTTAAATATACAGCTATATTTCCGATATTAAAAGAATCTCTGGATGAACTAAAAATAGCTTTATCCATAGAGAGCGTGGTATCTGTATAGAAAGGTTAACCTAAATGCCAACAGTGTTAGGTTTACTCTCAACGATGAACTTGGTTTTTTAACAAGGATTCACAGAGATAAATGGGGGTATTGTGTGATGTACTTGTTGCTGCATCCAGAAAGCACAGCGAGCCTGGTGTTCAACTTACCAAAATTCTCCCATGTAACCCACCTCCACTGGCTCCCGGTAATTGCTTGCATTAGATTCAAGACACTGGTACTGGCCTTCATGGCTGTCAGCGGAACTGCCTCTACCTTCCTGTCTCCAAACATTCATCAGACCCCACGCCCCAGCCCTAGAACTCCGCTCAACAACTTCGACTAGATGACCACCTGGTTCCACCTTCACTAAGAACAGGCAAACATCGCTCTGCCAAGTCCCAACTCTTCTCTGTTCTGGCACCGCAGTGGTGGTGGAATGATCTCCCGGCTGACGTCAGGACAGCAGAGTCACTCACCGGCTTCCACAAGAGACTCAAGACCCACCTGTGATCCTAGCACTAACTTGCATGTTTGTACGTCTTGGCATTCTTAATAGTACTTGGCATTGTTTAGCATATTGTATGTCCTTAGATGTCGGTACTGCACTCAGAATGGCATTTCTGCTCTCATCCCGGCTATTATGCAGGCAACCTAACAATTATGAAACTCATTCCATTAACCTTGCAGTTATGAATGCTTGAAACCTGTTCTATTCTTATCTTTATGTTCCACAGCGACATATTGCTGTCTCCTTCAACAAATGTACTCTTTGTAAGACGCTTTGGATGAAAGTGTCTGCCAAATGCCCTAAATGTAAATGTTGTGCGTATTTTGCACTCCACACTAAGCCCAAACATCTTTGATGATTTTAGGCATATTTGGGTGCACTCTTATACTTGTGAGACTAGTGTTCACAGAGAAAACCAGACTTCAATTAAGGCATTTAATTAGTTTTCTGATTTGATAATCAAAAGAAGACCAACTTTGAGTTATACAGTAAATTAAAAATATGTAGTCAGCTTGCCTTTGTTATTGTGATAAAATTGAATTGTTTGGTATTGTATGGCATCATTAAATATGATTGCTCTCAACGAAAGCCTGAGGCATCTAATAGGACTGAATAAAACAAATTCATAAAAATGATGATTCAATATTTTGGTTTAATTATGCATATTAGTTGCAGTGTTGCTGAAATCGATTCAATAAGTTCCAAATGAAAGCAAAATAAAAAGAATACAAATTATTTCCCAGCTATTTGAAGAAGAGCTGGGAGCTGAGAACCTTTCAATGTAGGATGATAAAATAATATCTCGGTGACTCGGCTATCCTTCTACAAATTCAAACTTTTACAAATGACGGCCACACAATTTAACAAGCAAGAGAATCCCATGCATTATCTTCCATAGGCCTTCCTACTGTAAGTCCCACCAGCGTAATCAGGTTCCACCCCTCAGGGTCTGTTCCCAGCCATCCATGACTGATAATCCACCACCAAAGGGAGGTGCCCAGCCAGCACCCAACCAGCACCCAGCAGGCAACCAGCCGGCACCCAGCCGGCACCCATCCGGCACCTAGCCGGCACCCAGCCGGCACCCAGCTGGCATCCAGCATTGGAGACTCTTCCTCTCAGGTCCACATGCACCACTAAGTACCTCATATATCTTGGGTCAGTCACATCCAACATCACGTCCGTCCCACAGAATCTGTATTGACTGCATGACGTCTTAAAGCGGTCTCCAAATTTACAAATCTACGAATCACACACACGTTTAGCTTAGCAGACTCCCATGTTCCCTCGGGTTGATCTATTGTATGAGAGATTATAAAGAGCTGTCTTCCACTGTACCACAGCCAGGCTGGAGTCTGCATTGTTCAAATATTGGGCTGGCATACGCTTTAACTCTGGGAAACTAAGCATTGTGATTCCAGGACCGGAGTAATTGGAACAAATTCTCCGGCCCCCTATCTAGATATATGGAGACCTGCTGTGACTTGGTCATACTAATAAGTGTACTTAAAGAAAATGATTGTACCTAAAAATGAAGAACACTTAAATATGAATTACACTTAATTTGAAGGGCACTTCATTTTTGTGAACACGTACAGTTGAAATCCACTTAATGATAATCAACTCCCTACTGGAGTTGAACACACTGGCCATTATTCTATCAAAAATGCTGGTTTGTTTAGTATTCTACTTCATATATTTTAGAAAGATTACTTTGTGTATTTTGTATAAGACACTATAAAGAACCTACAAATATACATGTTGAGATGACTCATTGGTAAGCACTTATGACTCATAGGCCCTGGGTTCAAGCCAGGCAGACAGTGTAATATATTAGTAGTACAATTGCCTCGAAAATATACCTTTTTCAAGTGTAATTTTTATAGGTAGGAGTTGCAAGGGAGTCGATTCGATTGTGGTGTGGCTTTGATTTGAATATACTAGGTTTGATTCACCTATTATATTTTCGACTGATGTTTATTAATGACAGTTTTGTTCCGTGTGTTTGTGCCTGTAGTATATATTCCTCTCATGAACCAGGGTCATGCGAAGCATAGCGGCTTAACTGAGCTCAATGTGTCCCCCCACGGAGTTTGATTAAAGGGGAGGTATGGTGGCTTTAGGCTGTATAAACCATGGCGAGTTGTTCTCTGTTGTGCTTTCTTGCATCCAGATATCATGACTCTCCCTCTGTCGCTCACTCTCTCTCTCGCTCTCTTTCTTTGTCTGTCTGTCTCTCTCTCTCTCTCGCTCTCTCACTCCCTCTCCCTCTCTGTCTCTTTCACACACTCTCTCTCTGTCTCCCTCTCTTTCTCTCTCTCTTGTGTCTGTCTGCCTCTAGCTCTCTCATGCTCTCTCTATTTCTCTCTCTCTCTCTCTTTCTCTCTCTCTCGTTCTCACTCTCTCTCTTGTTTCATGTCCAAGCTATTGTTTGAAGCAAAGCCGGAGGCTTTAATGTCCACAGATAAAAATCCAGAATCATTTATTTTGGCACACATTTGTCTGTCGTTACATCATTGTGGAAGTGAGTTTCAAATCTCCTTGAAAGAGTTTACAGTTTTTCTCAATTGCTTACACACATTTTGTGAAAGCATACCTAATCTAAACACAAATCCAAAAACCACACACACACAAAATGCTAAACCCTATATATCTCCTGCAAAATGCTACTTTGCCTTCAAAACAATGTTATGACCACAACCTGTAACTCATGTGCCAACTCCCTAAACCAATTCTGCTGAACTATAAACACATTTCCTGCTTTAGACCCAGATTTCAATTCTAAAACACACTTTCTTCAAAACACTACACACAATCCTCTCGATTTTGCACACTTCATCAATGCCAAATCTCCTTGTGTTTAGACAGAACACACTGCCATTCAAATGGCAAAACTTTCATTTCCAAGGCTGTTGTGCAATCAAAGCTTTAGCAATATAAGGGGCACAGGTGAGCTCCTGGTTTGGAGAACAATGGATAGGAGTGAGAGTAAAAGGAGGACGAGGAAGAGGAAGAGGAGGACGAGGAAGAGCAAGAAGGAGAGCCATTATCTCTGATGAGATTCGGGCCACTGTGGTCGACCATGTGGTCAACCATGGTTTGACCATGCAGGAGGCTGGCCAGAGAGAACATTGCCTGTGATGTCGATGAGGTCCTGTGGCCAGACAGGAACCGAAGACAGGATGTAGCCTAGTTTTTTTGTCCTTTTTTACTGTATTTTACATTTTTCTTTCTTTGTTTCTTGACTGTACTGGCCTATTTTCTATTGTTTGTTCTGTGTAAATCATTTACACATCCAGTTGTGTTTGCTGTGATGTATAGGCTACAGCAGTTTTGGAGAAAATAATATTTTTGTTGTTACTGTATATTTGTGTGTTGTTTTACATTTGAGTAAAAATATTATACAGTTATATTTTACAACAGGAGTAAGCGTACACTAAACACTGAACATGAAAAGGCATAATGCTCCTGATAAGGCCTTCATACTGGTGTTTTCCCATTCATAGTAGTGTTTTCCATTCAGCACATCAGTGTTCAATTGGTTGTTAGAAATGTGTCCTCATATGATGGTCTGTGTGTGTCGTTTGAACACAAAATACCATTTTGAGACATAACATTGTTTTGAAGGCAAAGTGCGTTCGACACACACACACACACACACACACACACACACACACACACACACACACACACACACACACACACACACACACACACACACACACACTCTGAGAGAGAACCTGAATGGTAGATTACTTTTGATGATAGTCCACATGGACCTTCAAATACATATACATTTAAATTTACATTTAGGGCATTTGGCAGACGCCTTCATCCAAAGTGACTTACAATAAGTACATTTGTTGAAGGAGACAGCAATATATCGCTGTGGTTCATAAAGATAAGAATAGAGAAGGTTTCAAGCATTCATAATTGCAAGGTTAATAGTAGAAATGCATCTGTTAAATATGCTATTTATTTTCATATGGGCTTGATGTGCTCAAGTGTCATAGTTGTATTGGAAGTAAGGACAAGAAAAGTAGCCTGTTTACACACAAAAACTGGAACTTATGACACAATGACCACAACCTGTAACTCATGTGCCAACTCCCTAAACCAATTCTGCTGAACTATTAACACATTTCCTGCTTTAGACCCAGATTTCAATTCTAAAACGCACTTTCTTCAAAACACTACACACAATCCTCTCGATTTTGCACACTTCATCAATGCCAAATCTCATTGTGTTTAGACAGAACACACTGCCATTCAAATGGCAAAACTTTCATTTCCAAGGCTGTTGTGCAATCAAAGCTTTAGCAATATAAGGGGCACAGGTGAGCTCCTGGTTTGGAGAACAATTGGGATTGAAGTGAGAGGTGATCAGAGAGGCAGAGGAGTGAGAGTAAAAGGAGGACGAGGAAGAGGAAGAGGAGGACGAGGAAGAGCAAGAAGGAGAGCCTCTGATGAGATTCGGGCCACTGTGGTCGACCATGTGGTCAACCATGGTTTAACCATGCAGGAGGCTGGCCAGAGAGAACATTGCCTGTGATGTCGATGAGGTCCTGTGGCAGACAGGGTGTAGCCTAGTTTTTTTGTCCTTTTTTACTGTATTTTACATTTTTCTTTCTTTGTTTCTTGACTGTACTGGCGTATTTTCTATTGTTTGTTCTGTGCAAATCATGTACACATCCAGTTGTGTTTGCTGTGATGTATAGGCTACAGCAGTTTTGGAGAAAATACATATTTTTGTTGTTACTGTATATTTGTGTGTTGTTTTACATTTGAGTAAAAATATTATACAGTTATATTTTACAACAGGAGTAAGCGTACACTAAACACTGAACATGAAAAGGCATAATGCTCCTGATAAGGCCTTCATACTGGTGTTTTCCCATTCATAGTAGTGTTTTCCATTCAGCACATCAGTGTTCAATTGGGTGTTAGAAATGTGTCCTCATATGATGGTCTGTGTGTGTCGTCTGAACACAAAATACCATTTTGAGACATAACATTGTTTTGAAGGCAAAGTAGCATTTTGCAGGAGATATATAGGGTTTAGCATTTTGTGTGTGTGTGGTTTTTGGATTTGTGTTTAGATTAGGTATGCTTTCACAAAATGTGTGTAAGCAATTGAGAAAAACTGTAAACTCTTTCAAGGAGATTTGAAACTCACTTCCACAATGATGTAACGACAGACAAATGTGTGCCAAAATAAATGATTCTGGATTTTTATCTGTGGACATTAAAGCCTCCGGCTTTGCTTCAAACAATAGCTTGGACATGAAACAAGAGAGAGAGTGAGAACGAGAGAGAGAGAGAGAGAAATAGAGAGAGCATGAGAGAGCTAGAGGCAGACAGACACAAGAGAGAGAGAGAGAGAGAAAGAGAGGGAGACAGAGAGAGAGAGTGTGAAAGAGACAGAGAGGGAGAGGGAGTGAGAGAGCGGAGGAGAGTTGAGCGAGAGAGAGAGTGAGCGACAGAGGGAGAGTCATGATATCTGGATGCAGGAAAGCACAACAGAGAACAACTCGCCATGGTTTATACAGCCTAAAGCCACCATACCTCCCCTTTAATCAAACTCCGTGGGGGGACACATTGAGCTCAGTTAAGCCGCTATGCGTCGCATGACCCTGGTTCATGAGAGGAATATATACTACAGGCACAAACACACGGAACAAAACTGTCATTAATAAACATCAGTCGAAAATCAGTCGAACAAGTAATAGGTGAATCAAACCTAGTATATTCAAATCAAAGCCACACCACAATCGAATCGACTCCCTTGCAACTCCTACCTATAAAAATTACACTTGAAAAAGGTATATTTTCGAGGCAATTGTACTACTAATATATTACACTGTCTGCCTGGCTTGAACCCAGGGCCTATGAGTCATAAGTGCTTACCAATGAGTCATCTCAACATGTATATTTGTAGGTTCTTTATAGTGTCTTATACAAAATACACAAAGTAATCTTTCTAAAATATATGAAGTAGAATACTAAACAAACCAGCATTTTTGATAGAATAATGGCCAGTGTGTTCAACTCCAGTAGGGAGTTGATTATCATTAAGTGGATTTCAACTGTACGTGTTCACAAAAATGAAGTGCCCTTCAAATTAAGTGTAATTCATATTTAAGTGTTCTTCATTTTTAGGTACAATCATTTTCTTTAAGTACACTTATTAGTATGACCAAGTCACAGCAGGTCTCCATATATCTAGATAGGGGGCCGGAGAATTTGTTCCAATTACCCGGTCCTGGAATCACAATGCTTAGTCTCCCAGAGTTAAAGCGTATGCCAGCCCAATATTTGAACAATGCAGACTCCAGCCTGGCTGTGGTACAGTGGAAGACAGCTCTTTATAATCTCTCATACAATAGATCAACCCGAGGGAACATGGGAGTCTGCTAAGCTAGACGTGTGTGATTTCGTAGATTTGTAAATTTGGAGACCGCTTTAAGACGTCATGCAGTTCAATACAGATTCTGTGGGACGGACGTGATGTTGGATGTGACTGACCCAAGATATATGAGGTACTTAGTGGTGCATGTGGACCTGAGAGGAAGAGTCTCCAATGCTGGATGCCAGCTGGGTGCCGGCTGGGTGCCGGCTAGGTGCAGCTAGGTGCCGGCTGGGTGCCGGCTGGGTGCCGGCTGGTTGCCTGCTGGGTGCTGGTTGGGTGCTGGCTGGGCACCTCCCTTTGGTGGTGGATTATCAGTCATGGATGGCTGGGAACAGACCCTGAGGGGTAGAACCTGATTACGCTGGTGGGACTTACAGTAGGAAGGCCTATGGAAGATAATGCATGGGATTCTCTTGCTTGTTAAATTGTGTGGCCGTCATTTGTAAAAGTTTGAATTTGTAGAAGGATAGCGAGTCACCGAGATATTATTTTATCATCCTACATTGAAAGGTTCCGTCCCTCTTCTTCAAATAGCTGGGAAATAATTTGTATTCTTTTATTTTGCTTTCATTTGGGAACTTATTGAATCGATTTCAGCAACACTGCAAACTAATATGCATAATTAAACCAAAATATTGAATCATCATTTTTATGAATTTGTTTTATTCAGTCCTATTAGATGCCTCAGGCTTTCGTTGAGAGCAATCATATTTAATGATGCCATACAATACCAAACAATTCAATTTTATCACAATAACAAAGGCAAGCTGACTACATATTTTTAATTTACTGTATAACTCAAAGTTGGTCTTCTTTTGATTATCAAATGAAATGACTATCAGAAAACTAATTAATTGCCTTAATTGAAGTCTGGTTTTCTCTGTGAACACTAGTCTCACAAGTATAAGAGTGCACCCAAATATGCCTAAAATCATCAAAGATGTTTGGGCTTAGTGTGGAGTGCAAAATACGCACAACATTTACATTTAGGGCATTTGGCAGACACTTTCATCCAAAGCGTCTTACAAAGAGTACATTTGTTGAAGGAGACAGCAATATATCACTGTGGTGCATAACAAGCTAAGAATAGAGCAGGTTTCAAGCATTCATAACTGCAAGGTTAATGGAATGAGTTTCATAATTGTTAGGTTGCCTGCATAATAGCCGGGATGAGAGCAGAAATGCCATTCTGAGTGCAGTACCGACATCTAAGGACATACAATATGCTTAAACAATGCCAGTACTATTAAGAATGCCAAGACGTACAAACATGCAAGTTAGTGCTAGGATCACAGGTGTGTCTTGAGTCTCTTGTGGAAAGCCGGTGAGCGACTCTGATGTCCTGACGTCAGCCGGGAGATCATTCCACCACCACTGCGGTGCCAGAACAGAGAAGAGTTGGGACTTGGCAGAGCGATGTTTGAATGTTCTTAGTGAAGGTGGTAGCGGAGTGCTAGGGCGTGGGGTCTGATGAATGTTTGGAGACAGGAAGTAGAGGCAGTTCCGCTGACAAGCCATGAAGGCCAGTACCAGTGTCTTGAATCTAATGCAAGCAATTACCGGGAGCCAGTGGAGGTGGGTTACATGGGAGAATTTTGGTAAGTTGAACACCAGGCTCGCTGTGCTTTCTGGATGCAGCAACAAGTACATCACACAATACCCCCATTTATCTCTGTGAATCCTTGTTAAAAAACCAAGTTCATCGTTGAGAGTAAACCTAACACTGTTGGCATTTAGGTTAACCTTTCTATACAGATACCACGCTCTCTATGGATAAAGCTATTTTTAGTTCATCCAGAGATTCTTTTAATATCGGAAATATAGCTGTATATTTAACAGAACATATTTTATTTATTTAACTCTTTTGAATAACTGAAGTCTTAATAAAGTAGTTGTCAATTCATCATTTAAAAAGAATTGTTCCTACATGAATAGTCATAATCATAACTCATAGTAAGCAATTCCATAAATATACAGATAAGATCATGGGATAATTGTTTAGAAGTCAAATGTATTTCTAAAGCAAAAACAACTCACATCGACCAAAGTGCTCTGTGGCTCGGAGCAGGCAAGTAAAATCACAATAGGACAAAAAAAACAAAAGAAACATCCGCATCAGCATCAAGGTACAAATTCTCTCAACTCAAACCACATCAAGAGGATCCAAACACTACAGGACAAAAGCTTTTGAGCCTGGACTTACAGGGAATCAATGAGGGGCCGCGGATCTGACAGAGAGGGGGATGCTCTTCCAGCAGGGGGCTGCAACAGCAAAGGCGTGGACGCCCCTTGAGCACAAGTTTAGATCGCAGGGCAGCCAGGGGCCCCAAGTCAGACAACCCGAGGGACCTGGAGGTGGACTAAGGGGTTAAGAGGTCCCTGATATAAAGACAAAACAGGAGAACCTTGAAATCCGTTCTGAGCCACAATGGAAGCCGGTGGAGAGAGCCCGCATAGGGCTAATATGCTCTCACTTCCGAGTACCTGTCAGGAGCCTGGCAGCAGATGCCTGGACGAGTTGCAGGTGATGACTGTCTCCAGATCATTGAATGAGATAAATAACTTGATTTTGACAATAGTACGAAGCTGGAAGAAACTGAAGAAACTTTTTGTTTGCTCTTGCATATTTGACTCTGCCTTTAGAGTTGAAAAGTGTGTGTGTGTGTGTTGTGTGTGTGTCACTGTTGTTTGCAGCAACAGTGACTATTTAAAGTCATTAGCTTTGATAACTTTGCATCAAATGCAGATTGATATATTTGGCCTGATTTGCCACAAAGTTAAAAGTGAATTTTGTCTTCTTATGTCTGCGATGGATGAAGTGGAGATGTTTGGAACGCTGTGCACGATGGATTAGAATGTCAAAAATGACTATCATCGGTTTTAAACCTATTCATACATATTATATTGCAAAGGTTCATGAGAATATTCAAGGCATACAAGGTTACGTGTGGTTCAATTTCCGATCCCAATGTGTGCCGCATTATAAAATGTTAAAGAGGAAATACTGAAACAACAATTTTCTTTTTGACACAATGTACAATTGAAGTTATTAGGCTTCAGTCGTTACACAGATATGACCAGCATACACGATGCCATTAATTAACACTGCTTATGTTCTTAAAGCCTATTTCATCTCTTTGACCATCATTGTGATTGTCAAAGTGTCAAAAGAAGAATAGCATTACAATAGCTGTTTAATATGGCTATGTGCATCGACATCTTCTTTATATATATATACGTATATATACTGTATACACATACAGCACATTTTTCAGCCACTTCCCTTTAAACCTTCAACAACCAATGTCCTCCCTTTTAATGTCGGTGATAAAAACCTGAGCAAAAAGCAGATCTGTTTGGCTCATGGTTCGCCTGTCAGGGTTATCACCTGCAGCAGCTCAACGTCAGTGTTACCTGAGAGACACACACTGACATCAACCAAGTGAGCAAACCTGTCAGGCTTCTGAAGGAAAACACACATTACCTATACAGTCACTTGTTGTCCCCTTGTACCTTGTACATGGTTTTATTATTATGACATTTGTTTTATTTTCTTATTTGTACAGGAATATTTGTACAGATTTCTTTTCTCCACATCAGGATATACTGTATACACACACACACACACACACATACACACACACAGCACAGCTTGCACTCTGCATTACCACCCGGAGGTGGTTGGGAATGTGTTTAACACTGCGTGTGCTGTGATAACCCACTGTCACATACGGTAGTAGGCTACATTTATCCCTATGAGATCATTAATTATGAATAATAATTCATAATTGAATGGTCTATCTTTGATGATCTTTTTTTCAATAATTCTAAAAGAAGATCATCAACATGGGGCATAGTGTAATACAACGCATACGGTTGGTGAACTATCTGTGTGTATTCAAGTATGTAAATACCTCCAATTGATAATAGGTCTTTTCACAATGTACAGATCTTGTATCTCTATCGATACAGAAATTGATGTCAGGCTGTGTCAGACTGTTCCAGTTTATTTAAACAACAATGTGTCTTGTGATTCCAATACATAATTACATAATGAATAATTAATTGTTAATTTTGTATTCCTTCTTATAATAGATAATATACACTGTATATATGTATACTTTGACTTTGAAGACACAACACTTCACAACATTGACTCATATAATAACAGGTATGAACTGTCACTGTACAATGCATTGTATAATAGTATATAGTATATAGTATATATATTCTATATTACCAATGAGCAATGCATTCAGACTATTATAGTGTCTGTTGTGTGCAGACCAGCTCTGTTGTACTGCAGGGGGGAGAAGAGTTATAGCGTCTCGTGTCCAGCAGAGGGCGGCAGCATGCGCGCAGCAGCAGCAGCAGCAGCAGCAGGAGGGCAGGACAGGAAGAGGACGCGAAGAAGAAGAATAACAAGAGCAGGAAGAGGACCGCTGGCCGCAGCCTGGCAACTTCCAGCCTCATTAAGCTCGGCCGCCTGGACGCGTCGTCACCGGATTTGCAGCAGCAGTCAACATGTCTTTGGGTGTCCGTTGCGTCCGTGTGTGCTTTGCGGTGGACACTTCCGGCGCCACAGACCGCTGCAAATGAATTTATGATGGCTGTTTTTAACGAGCCGAGCTAGCCGTGGTAGCTAGCAGCTATTCCGGGCTACAGGCTTTGTCGTGGCGACGGAGGTAACTGGCTGCTTAACTGGCTGCTAACTGGCCGCTCACTAGCCGCTAGCTCGCCAGCTCACTGGTGTCCCGAGGTCTTGTCGCCGAGCGCTAAGCTAAGCGAGCGGGTGTGAACATGGCGGTTGTTTCTGGATCCTGCGTTCGAGTGAACGGGTCCCGGAGCGGGCCCTCGGTGTCGGCCTCCCCCTCCGGGACGGTGGGACAGTCCCAGCCCATGATCGCGGTGTGGGAGTGGCAGGATGACCTGGGCCACTGGCGGCCGTACAGCGGCCAGGTGAGCGGACACATCGAGCGGTGTCTGATGACACCCCGGCCGGTGGGGCCCCCGAGCGGAGGGCCACCCCCCGGCGGCCCCACCGTCACCAGCATCTGCCTCGGACAGTCGGACCCGACGCTGTCTCCTTATCTCATAGACATACCCAGCCTGAAGCAGTTTCGGCAAGACACGGGTAAGGCGATTTGCAGACACTCATTTGCATACTGCGTGCTTGTGTGTTACAGTAGGCATGGTCCCCCTGAGGTGCAGTCAGGCCTTAATACTGTGGCATGGTCCCACTGAGGTGCAGTCAGGCCTTAATACTGTGGCATGGTCCCACTGAGGTTCAGTCAGGACCTAATACTGTGGCATGGTCCCACTGAGGTTCAGTCAGGACCTAATGCTGTGGCATGGTCCCACTGAGGTTCAGTCAGGACCCAGTACTGTGGCATGGTCCCACTGAGGTTCAGTCAGGACCCAGTACTGTGGCATGGTCCCACTGAGGTTCAGTCAGGACCTAATGCTGTGGCATGATCCCCCTGAGGTAAGGTCAGAACCCAGTACAGTGGCATGGTCCCACTGATGAGCAGTCAGGACCCAGTACTGTGGCATGGTCCCACTGAGGTACAGCCAGGACTATACTGTGGCATGGTCCCACTGTGGCATGGTCCCACTAAGGCACCAGGACCTAATGCTGTGGATACTGTGGTTGGTTAATCTTGGTACTAAACTAGTCAATGTTTGTAAGCGAGTCATTGCTTGGTGACGTGGTTGGCTTCAGTGAATTTGGAGACGTGGACAGTGTCTAATAACAAATTAGATTGCTGTTAGTCAGAAGTACCGTATAAGAACTTCAGGGTGTGTTACATCCGTGTGAATAATTTAATGAGGTAGACTGTGTGTTCATCATCCAGCCTAGACATTTGGGTTTCCACAGCATGCATGACTGTGCTCAGTACAACAGCCAACATTCGCACACCTCTCATGTGTGAATGTTGTATCAGGGATGTTAAAGACACCTTTGGGCCAATATTGACATATTCACAGAAACTTTATTTATGCCAATTATACATATGTTTATCTTTCATGAGTAGGCCTTATTCAAGGGTTGTTATGGTATATTTAGCAATAGTCTCAATTATGAGTTTGTTATACATGATACCGGAATTGTTTCAGCACAAAAACAACCAAACAGTAGTGGTATCGACTATCTGTGTGTGAAGCCAGTCAAAAGTCACAGATATTGACAGCAATGTCCAGTTGAGTTGATCAAAGACTGAGTTGTAGTTTCATGTTTGTAATTGTATATTTATTCCAAATCAGTTTAGCAACAGAATCATGTGATTTCTGTGGATATTTCTGAACCCTTTAAGCAAGATGGAAATACATTACATCTTGTTTCTGTTGATTAATAGGAGTCAAAGCATGTACTGCTTTTAGATGTTTGTGCAAGTCAGAGGTTGAAACGCATGCATAACTTGGTAAACACTTGGTAAAAGCTCTCCTATCAAACATGCATGAGTTGCTCTCTTTCAGAGGGACATTGGCACTTATGGGAAATGGAGTCTATAATGTGAGGTTATTGTCCCGCAAAGCTGTTTTTCGATCCATAAAACACCCAAACAACCACCAGATCTTTTTTTATTTTTTATTGTTTTTCCTCCTCAGGCAAAACCCGGTCAGTGCGGCGCTCCCTGTTCCCCCAGTCCTCCGGGCTGGGCAGTGGCGTCTACTGGGAGTGGGCCAACGACGAGGGCGGCTGGACGCCCTACGAGACGCGCACGTCCATCCTGCTGGAGCACAGTTACCAGGCACGGCAGGGCACGGCCGATCTGGGCCTGCACGGCTACAACTACATCGTGGATCTCACGTCGCTGGCCCAGGTGAACAAGGCCAGCGGCTTCCGCCGGCAGGTGAGGCGGCAGTGCAGCCTGCCGTACCCGCTGGCCTCCGGCGCCGCCGGACACCCGGCCGTCCCCTCGGGGCCCGCCTGCTCCTGCCACCAGTGCTTGAGCCACAGCAGCACGGGGCCCATGCCCAGCCGCTCCCGCCACTCGCTGTCCTCCGGCCAGCTCAGCCGGCCCCCGGGCCTCCAGGGGCCTGGCCGGGCGGTGGTAGCAGCGCACCCCGCCTCGGTCTACTCTCCCTACCCGAGGAGACCTCTCTCCGTTGGGGGCTTGTCCTGGGGCAGCCCTTGGCCCCCGCCGTCCACTGGTGCTCAGGCGTCTGCGCCGATGCAAAGCCACTCTGGAAGTGCCAATGGACTAAGGTAGGGTGTCCCTTTCATGGTCTATGTTTGGATCTTAAGATTCAGAGTGAATGCTCTTTGAATTTGGCTATAAGATGATGTTAATATTAATGTGGGTGATGTTACTTTTAAAAGGCACTTGTTGCATTACAAGTTTACTGCCATGAAAAAATCTGCGTTGCCTACAGCGTACGTTTGCGTTACCAAAAATGAAAACTACTTTGCGATTCCATGCGCATATATTGTCCAGAGGGGTGCATAGCCTACGGTCTGTCTATATTTGAATTAGGGCTGAACAATTAATCAAAATAATCAAAATCGCAGGAGCTGCAATTTTTTTATGAGGGTAAAATGTGGCCGTATATTATATATGAAGTACTGTAGTGCTGCAGTAGATGCCCTGGTGTACAAATGGTTTTCTCCAGATTGGGGTAAATGGTTTGTTTGTTTACAGACCCGAATAAATGTCAGATTGTTGTCTTTTTTTTTTTTGTGAAAATGAAAATTCTGATGGAAAAATGATAATTAGCCTGCTGCTCATAGTCACAACGCAATCTGTCAATCTCTCAAATTAATCCCAATATGATTTTTTTTCTTTTTTCTTTCTTTCTTCTCTTTTTCTTTCTTTGTACCATATGGTTCAGCTGTACTCTGAATGTAATGACTCTATCGTCATTGCATAGCCTTGCCTACAGCCCATAAACTGTAACTCTGCTGGGTAATTACAGGAATGACAGATGCAACATTCCCTCTACAATTACTCTCTCTTTATTAATGATTATTTTTGATGACAAGTGAACATTAAATCAAGAGGGTAACAGGGCTCAATACATGTCGTCTATCAACCTCGTCATCATAGCTGACGGACACGTATCATGACCCAGGCACGGTTAGCGTTTCACCTTCATATCCCTTCCACCCATAAATTCTAAGATCATCTGAGATGAGCAATTGTAAGAAATGTGAGTGGACACTTGCACATTGAGCGGAATGTAATCTATTGAGGTGTTAACGGGAGAGCTTTGTTAATATGCATCTTAATGCCAGGAGTTAGTACTTTGGTTAGTAATTTGGATACAAGGAAGGTAACATCTATGTTCAGGGTGACTATATTCCCTGATTTGTTTGCGTTTTACCCTCGACTATTTATCTCTGTTGAAAACAGTGAAACTTGAGTTTCATTGTTTGTTATATCGTTTGGGACGGGGTCCCCCAGTACAGACATTTTACGTAAATGCTGAGTGAGTGAGAAGTTTCCACAAGTGTGTTGTAACAAGGTTCTCTCCCCGTATATAGCTCAGCTAATCGGAGCCAGGCAAGGAAGGGGCTCTATGGCAGAAAAACTAAAAAGAAGAAAAGATAATGGTCTAGATTGTATTTCAGCGGACGGCTGTTAAAGCTGAGGAACAAAGTGCTTTTAGCCAAAATCTGCTCTCTTCAGCCGTCATCTCATCGGCCAGGATGTTCCTTAAAAAATGTTTTAATGAAGTTATGGATATATTTACCCACAATACACCAGAGCAGACCACATGCTAGCACTAACAGTCCCCCTGCAACACGAGGGTAAATGAAGCGTAAACGATTAAACAGAACATCTGTCCCGATTGCAGTTGTGGCGCTAACGTTCCCACTGTTGTGCTTTGGCTTTCTTCGTGTTGTACGCTGGCATCCCGTTAGTCATCCGGGCCCGCCTGGTGCATCATCCCGCCTGCGATGTGAACTTAAAACATGCCTCTTTACTCGAGAGCGCTACGGCTAGCGGTCGTCATGCAGCAGGCTTCATGTCAACACTAAAAGCATTCCCCGCTGCTATTGTGTCCGGCAGCTGTGTAGCGCAGTGGCGAGGATGTGACGAGGGAACGGGTTACATCTGGGCTCCGCCAGGAGGTCCTCTTGTCTTGTACAGCGATTTGTCCTGTTGTCTGCACCGGGATGCACAAAGTACGAGCTGCCGGGAAACGTTGTCGCACATGTTTTTTGCGGCGGGGGCGCTTTGATTGATGTCCGATCATTCTATCACCGTTTTGGGTGGGTCGAGATTGATCCACACACAAAAAACGAACACTGCTTAACAATGTGACCAGAAAACATTGATTGCCCAGCACAGGCATTGCATTGTCCTCTGGTACACATCTCGCTGTCTTTATATGTCTGACTGTCTCTCTCTCTTGCTCTGTCTATCGTGGGCGAAGGAACAAGCTGCTTAAAACGGATCTTCGTGTTTTCTGTGGCAGTCATCTACGCTTCAACGTATCGCCACGTTGGCGTCACTTCACCCCCCCAAAAACAAATGTAAAACGGCTTTTGGACCGTGCAGGGAAAACAGATGCCGTGTCTGTTGCACATTTCAAATTCACCGGCAGGCTTTTCGCGAGACGGCGTGAACGCGGCAGTAAGCCTGTCTGCTCCTCTGTAATCAAAGGTTTATGGGGATGGCTTTTCTCTTAACGTGACGTTTTCAATGGAAGGGGGGGCGGAGGGCGAAGTGACACCTAGAGTGCTCGCGCTTTTGGCACCTGATCGATTCGGACGATTCCCGAGGGCGGCCGTAGCCTTAATGTTTCAAGAGGCGAGTCCGTCACGGGGAAGGGAAAATGCCGCCGGGTTCGGGACTCATCAAACACGGTTCCAGGCGCGAGCGTTTACTTTGATTTGTTACTCGCGGCAAAGTGTTTTTAATCGCCACCGTGTGTTTCTGTTTTCTGTTCCTTCAACCGATTTAGAGCGGGGGGAAAAAAACAACCTATCATGCTGCTACTGCCACTTCTGCTTGTCGAATTAATTACTCCGGGCGAGGAAGAGTGTTTGCCTGGTTAAATGGTTTTGTGGTGTCGTGGGGATGAAATGCAGGTACATAGGGAATGTGCACGCGGAAGATAATTAAACGGTCGTTAAACAATTCAAAAAGTCGCGTGAAGCCATTGAATCGGCTGCATGCTCCGCGGGGGGGGGGGGGGGGGGGGGGGGGGGGTCTGTTGTTTTTGTGTAGATCTGACAGTCATTTCCTTTGCCCTTTTTCCTTCATCCTTTTCCTATCCTGCAGTGTACCCGCCATCCCAGTCCAGCTGAGCGGCTCCACCAGCGTGACATCCGCCCTAGCAGGTAAATAGGTCACGGGCCATCCATCCCCTTAATATCCCGCCTCCACCCTACTGCGTCCTACTGAACTGATTAATGGGCGCCACGCCGAGCCTGCAACCCCGTGTCTAGATCGGTCTGGTGGGGGCCAAGAACGGGGGGCCCCTCCCTCACGAGGGCTGGGCAATTATGACTTCAATATCAAGATCGTTACAAACTTTTACCTCGATTACGATGAATGTACGATTATTTATTTTATACACCTTTTTTTTCCCTTTCACTGCCCTCATAGTTCTCTGATGAGGTCTGTACTGTAAATATGCCATATGTGTATGTGCATGTCCTTGTCATTTAAAAATAATGTAAGGTAAGACACACAGATAAACAATTTATTGCTATTTATTTAAACAGTTTAAATCAAACCAAATGAACCGCCATGAGCGAGGTTAAGCTGCTGAGCAGTTATAAAAATGTTCGGTAAATTGCCCGGCCCTAGCCCTCACCCACGAAGTCGCTTTCGCTTTAGTTTCTGTTCATTCCTTTTCCGTATTTATTTAGTTTATTTGTAACTCCATTGCCAGTACATACAGAGCTTGTGCTCACTCACACTCAGCTGGGGACGAGTAGCTTCACAGATGTGTTTGTCTGTTTCCTGCCCAGGTGAGTTGCTTGTGGCGGCTTTAACATTCATACACCACTTTTTGTTCTTTTCTTTTTTTTTTTCTTTATAAGCCAAATGGAATATGTTTAGAGGACTTCAACTTCATGGCGAGGGGAGGATGCGCGTTTTATTGCCACTGCCCTTAAATGAGTCCTCCATAGGTCTGTGGGTTCACTAGGCCTGGGTGATTAATCGATCTGGAATCGAGATCGCAATAAAAAATAAATTCGATCTCGATCTATCAGCCTTTGCAATTTTTTTTCGATCTGGATAGATCTGACAGCAGCGCCATGACGCACCGGAAATAAACGCGACAACAGCCAATCAGTCTGCAGTGTTTTGGCTCGACACGCCCATTTATACACCACGACACGAGGCGTTGTTTACCAACAGCGATGCAAAGAAAGGACAACAGCATGAGTGACACCGGCGAGGAAAAACGCTTGGCGAAGTCTATGATATGGAACTGGTTTGGTTACTTTAAAAACGGCAAGGCGCAGAAAACAACCGTCTGCGTCTACATGTCGTCGGACGGGGTCGACCAAGACGGGAAACACGAGCAACCTATTGAAGCACCTGAAACGGTAGCGCCCCAGTGACTACACATGGGGCTGCGGAGCCAAGAAAGCCCTTCCACAAGTGTCAGCGGGGCCCAAACAAGCATCGATTGTGCTGCCATTTCCCGTATGAAAGACGTTCAAAAGGAAGCGAGGATATAAATAATGCAGTATCGTACTTCAAAGATATGCCTTTCTAGTAAAAAACCTATAATAGTGTTAAATGATGTGCACAAGCTAAAATGTGTTGCATAATGACTGGTTTACAGATTTCATTTAAGAGATTTAAAGCCAGTATATTCCTATATTCCTATTATTATTATTGTTATTACAGTTTCGTTTGATGTGTTCTGTGCTCATACGCTGTCTCTCTGCAACAAATAATAATTTGGATCTGAAAATATGATGTTTTAACATTGGTAGGGCGAATGCTTGAGGTGTAATACATAAGAGATGTTACTAACTGAAGTGTGGATAAGTTGCATATAAGTTAGTTTCTAATTAACGTGTTCAATTCTCATTCTGTTCAGCCCTTACCGTAGGAAGGCCTTTATTAACACAGTAAATAACACATGTATGTTTTATTTGCCTAGGGGAGGGGGGATGGGTAAATTAATTAACAGGGATAAATGGGGGGGGACCAACTACAAAGAAACCAACTACTTTAAGAAAGTCATGTAAGTCGTCACTTTTAATGATTCATACTTTAAAAAAAGTTGAGTCGCAAGCTCACGGTTGTCAGCAAGAGCCCTTTAGGGATGGGGGGGGGGGTTCTGCTGGCGTTCACTTCTTGGAGGCCGTATGTGCGCTGACTAGCACCACCAAGATGCCGACTTGGGCATGGTCTCCGGGCGTATTTAACTTTACCGTTCATGGGACTTGGGCATAAGAGAAGGCTTTCCATGGGATTTGAACCCAGGACTGTGCCACCGAGACACCACACTATGAAGCGGTCGGAGGTGGCATTTGACATTACACTTATGCTGCATTGTTCAGTTGGAAAAGGACAAGAGATTTCCATCGTAACTTGAACACATGACCTTGGAGTTGATACCAATGCACTCTCTCCACTGCACCATCAGGACATGACAATACGATTAACAGGACTTAGTGTTAGGGCGTTGACTTAAAAGTAACACTTCATAGTGTGGTGTCTCGGGGGCACAGCGGAGGGAGTTCTTACCTTCAGCTCTGCAGTCCGTTTTATTTACATTTACTTAATTTGAAAGGTGTGTTTTATTAAGGTTATTACAGCATGTTTGCAGTGTTTAATATTTACATAATCTTTGTTAATAAACTGTTCTAAAGTTTAACGAATGAACCCTCTGGTGTCTTCTTCATTTGTCATAATCAGGATACTCTTCAAACTGGCAGCATTATCAAATTATATATTGTTATAAAACAATCGAGAAAAAATCAATGTGGGAAATAACAAGGTGTTAAAAATCTATATCTAATATTACATTCAGCTTGAGTTCAACTGCTGTTCTGAGTGTAACTGTGGAACCTTATTGTGTGAATGCTGGGCCCCAGGCCTTGTCCCGACTATTAATACAATTGAATGGGCCAATTGACTGCAGTGATGGCAGCCAGGCAAGATGTTGAATATGTCGTATTACAAAAAGCCAATATTTAGCAATTTAGCTTGGGGTGGGGGGGGGGATATGTTGAACTTGTGATGATGGGAGCATAGATGCCCGATGATCTTAATCAGGCTTCCACAAAATACAGATTGCATATGCTGTATCACAAGACCTGTTGTGAGCGCTCCAACAGTGACAAAGGAACTCCCTGCGGCAAGAGGAACTGATGAACATCCCATCCACTGCATTTACCTCCGTTGACCTTTTTCATTCTCCAAGAACAAAGCCAGCGAGCACCACAGCTCTTCTTCTTCTTCTTGTTTATTTCACCTAAACGCTGACATCCCCCACCACCCCCTTGAAACAACGAGAGAGAGAGAGAGCAGTCCGGCAACAGACGGCGTTGCGTTGTGTTCCCCCTGTGTGCCCGTCGGCTCCCATTGTTGTCCCCGGGAGTCTCCTCTCTCTCCACCACCCCGTCTCTCCCAGGACGGGCTGTGGAGGAGAGATAGTGAGCGTAGCACAGGCAGGGGTGTGCTGGCTCTCCTCCTCCTCCTCCAACTCCACCTCCTTCTCATCGCTGACCGGAACGCTGACGGATGACCCTGTGCCATGTTTTCATGTTTATTTTGGATGCCCGTGACACCAAAGTTTGGAGTCACTGTGTATAATGCACACTGTGATATTTTTGGCCGTGAGGATATTGACCGACTTCACCCAGTGCAAGAAATGTACAGTAAATTGGCCGATTTTGGAAGCTATTTATTTCAGTTTCCAAGTTGTTGATTTGCATTTGATTTCTACTTTGTAGTGCAGTCATGTAAGGAAAAGGAAGATTGCTTGTTGTGAGATGGAAAGACATCTCATCTCAGAGGGAACGTCCCGGAGCCAGACCCGATGACTCCCACGCATACGCACACATGCAAAGCTTTTCCTCAAAGAGGAACCTTCTACATAGCTCATACTTTTGATTTCTTCCTCCTCCTTGCATTCCTCCACTGGCTCCTCCACACCTTGCCTCCTTCCCGTTCCTTCCCCTATCCTGCACCCTAATCCTCCTCCCCATTCCCCCCCCTTCCCTCCTTCCTTAACACCACCCCCCCCCCCCCCCGCCCCCTCCCTTCTAACCCACCCCATCCACCCCGCTCCACTCCAGGCATGGCCTCCATTTTGATGTCCGCAGTGGGCCTGGGCGTGCGCTTCACAGCACGCCACTCCATCAGCAGCAGCAGCAGCTACAGCCACCCGCTCTTCCTCCTCCTCTCCTCCTCTCCACCTCCTCTCCTGCCCGCAGGGGGCGGCAGCACCACCACCACCACCACCAGCAGCAGCAGGCCCAGCAAGGCCCACAGCACCACCAGTGGCAGCAGAGGTGCTGCTGGTGGTGGTGGTGTTATGGGTGGTGGCGTTGGTGTTGGTGGTGGTGGTGGTAGCAGCAGCGGCGGCGGCGGTGGCACCACCAGCAGCAGCAGCAGTTCAGTTAGGAGAGCAAAGAGGCAACACAGGAGAGGTAGCTACTGACAGCCGCCCACCACCCCTGCCGCCCTCCTCCTCCTCCTGCCCCCGCCACGCACCCACCCACCCTCCATTACCACCGCAGATCCGACCGCCTTGCCCGTCTGCCCGCCGCATTCTCCGCTACCAACCGCCATTTGCCTTATGGTGGTCAGCCTGTCGTCATCATAGTCCACCACCATCGCCATTTCCATCCGCTTCATTTGGCGTCCGGCGTCTGCTTTCGCTTCGCTTTAAGTTCTGTGGTTGCAGTGCCGTCGATCCTGCTCTGAGGGCCCCAGAAACGGTGTTCCAGTTTTATTTTTTTGGGGGGTGGAGGTTGGCCGGGGGGTTTGTTTCCATTTATCTGCTATCGGCGCTCGTCGTCTGACAAGGGCCGATAGAATCGCAATCTTTTATTTTTTTGTTGCTTTGGTATTAACGTGGGCTGCGGGCTCCAGTTGTCTGGGCTACTACTAGGACGGGCTATAATTGTCTCCAGTGCGCTCTCGAGGTGCTTCACAGAGAATCGGCAATTAACAACAATCGGAGAGCGTGTGTGCTTGGAGAGCATCGGTACCGCTCTCCAAGTACAGATGATGGGTTGGGAGCAGTGCTTTGTTCAAGGATTGTCAAAAAGTATGCAGGCAACACATAATATGCAAGGAAATGTGTTAAACTATAAATTTCTGTACACGTCCTAACATTTAAGTCATTGGACTCTGCATATGCATAAGCACAAAGTTATATTTTATTTGTCCACCCCCCTTTTTAATAATATCTCATTAGACACGTGTACATAATTAATCGTACTCCCAGTGTGCGCGCTCTGTGTAAACAAGAGTTCATTAAACTCGTCAATATCGACAAGTTTTTAATCCCCGGGGGTTTCAAAGTCGATTCCCACTTGCTTGTTTGTGTGAAAGGAAAGGAGAGGAGGGAGGGAGTGAGAGTGTGAGAGTCAATGTAGAGCGTGATGCAGCACTAGGGGGCGCCGTGGCGATGGCGTGACTCCCAGTCCCCCGTGACTTCTCCCAGCATGTGCTCGCCTCCGAGCCTTCCCTGCATGCCTGCTCCTGCTCGGAGGCCCCGATTTGGTGAACAGCAACGTACAATTAGTCTCTCAGTCCAGGATTCTTCTTCAACCATCAAGCAGCAGCTGGCACGCGGTTTCCTGTAGGCCTGAAAAGTGACAGTCTTTTGGGGTTTTTTACATTCAAAATCTTCACTAATCCACCACCTCATCCCATCCCATCTCTGCAGAATCTCATCTAACCAACCAGGGTCTGGTTTTTGTATTCTTCCGCCTGACGTTGGATGTCTCACTGACCCACCTGATGATGATGATGTTGTTGGTGGTGGTTGTGATCCGCCCCATTCGGTGCCCTGCCGGTTCTGTCTCTCTTACCATCCCCCCACTCTCGTGTCCCCCCCCCCCCCCTTCCCTCAGCCTCCAGACCCGAGGACGTCATCCAGCGATACATGGAGCCCCTGCCCACAGCTCCTGATGAGGTAAACCTGCTCACCATATCATTTAATTTTTTACTTTTCAAAAGACCTGGGATGGAGATGTTCATCCGTCTTCTAGACTGGCATAAAGATGAGAAAAGAAAACAAAATAAGAGAAATCGACCTCTATATACTGTCAGATTATGACTTGTAATCTGCATTTTTTTGCTTTAAATAATTGTTCCGCATTTCCTTCCTGCGTTCATTCGGAAATGAACGGGACTCGGGGGACTGAGTGGGGAAATGTGATCGCACCGACTGCTCTGTAACCAAACCAAAACTCACTCTCTCACTCGCACCTCCCCGGCACCCCACCTCCCCGCCACCCCACCCAGGACTGCATTATCTGCATGGACCATCTGTCCAGCCCCTCCAGCTACGAGGCGGTGTCATCTGAGACCGGGGGGCCGTGCATCCTGCCTGAGACCGTGGGCAAGTTCATCACATGTGGACACGCCCTGCACATGCTCTGCATGCTGGCCATGTACAACAATGGAACCAAGGTGTGGAAGGGTTTTTATAGGATTATGATGTGTGTGGATTATTACTGCTGTGACGTCATCGCGTTGGCTAGACAACATCCCGACCAATGTTCTTCGTAAAAGTGTCTAAGGTTTCAAATTTACGGTGTATTTTTTTAATACACTGTATCGAGACGGTAAAGGTACACATAAAAACTCCCCTCCTGAAAGCTCCGTGCGTTCACGTTGAACAAGTTTCTCTTCTGTAGAATTTCCCCGTAACCACACAGGAAGCGAGGCATAACTCCGCCCCCTTTCAGTTTCTGCCTTCCGCTCTGACCACTCTGCATCGAGGCTAGGAAGGAAACTTTTCTGTCTCTGGTTGAATGGAGTAGCGCACGTGTTGCGGTTTTAATTTTTTCTCTAACTGACGCTGGCAACTTATTTAGTTCGAGTCGATTTTCAAAATTTCCAAAAAAAACCACATAACTTAACTGCAACGTAACTGAAAGCATCTTCAAAGTATTCCCAGATCAAATGTTGAGCCCACAGTCGATGCTCAGAACTGTGTGCCAGCACACTCCAAACACGTCAGCTGCTGTGCCCAGAACCGTGTCGATGGATTACTCAGACAAAATATCAACACGTTTCAGACACGGCAGCTGTGCACGGCAGCAGACCAGACCGCCCTCTCTCTCTCTCTCTCTCTCTCTCTCTCTGTCTCTGTCTCTCTGTCTCTGTCTCTCGCTCTCTGTCTCTCGGCTGCTTCAAGTGGTTTTGTCATTTTGAATATTACAGTTGTTAATTATTTATTTATGCACCCATTCTCTATTCTTCTCACTATGCTGGTGCGGCAGCCAAATTTCCCCCTTAGGGATGAATAAAATATTTAACTTGCTTCTTTTACTTTATTTAATATCAGGTTAGTCGCATTGAAACAAAATAACTACGATTGAACTATTTGTGTCTGTCTGTTTATATTAGTTTTTTGGGGGAGTTTTTTTTTACAAGGAAAACCTGATCAATATGGCGGCAAATTTGCTTCCTATCTCCTTACAGTGTTTATTCTCCCCCCCCCCTCACCACCTAGGATGGGAGTCTCCAGTGTCCCTCGTGTAAGACTATTTACGGAGAGAAGACTGGCACGCAGCCCAAAGGCAAAGATGGAGATCTACAGCATCGGCCAGTCTCTGCCCGGCCACCCGGACTGCGGCACCATCCAGATCATCTACAGCATCATGCCGGGCATTCAGGTGTCTGGCCTCCCGCCTCTCCCCCCTTCACCATCTCCCGTTAATATCGGCATTCAGAGTCTAAAGGGGTACCTGTTGCACCACCAGGTGTGAGCGAAATTGCCACTGTGACACAGTGACGTCACAAGTGGGAGTGTCCACAAAGATGTACGCTGAATAGATCAGTTTACCCACCAGTTGGTGCGGTCCCACTGGGTAGGCTGGTAGGCTGATGTTAGTCGCCGGACATCTGGGCGGACCCTCCCACTTGTGATGTCACCGTGGCAATTTTACACGCATGACAATTTTGAAACGGCTTGTAATGGCTCATCACACTCTCTATGGCGAACCAAAGGAGAGCCAAAGACAACACTGCTTGTAGATTGGTTTGCGTTGGATCACCATTCGCAGGTTATGTATATACGATAGCATGCGTTAACCCAGAGAGGGAGTCGTGTCCTGCACACCAATCCACGAGTGCTGCTGGATTTTGGTTGGCCTTTAAAGTGCAACAGCACACTGGGCTGTTTCTGTGTGTTTGCTGACAGCTGAAGGTCGTTTAGTTGCACATTTAAAGAGTCGGTGTTGTTGCTGTTCAAACGGTCAGATTGAGGATTGTGGTTTTAAATGATGCATTATGTTGGCCGTAGAATGACTTCCGGAGTGTGAACCTTGGTTTTGTTCATAGATTGAGTCCATAGTTCTCACATGAGCACATACTTGTGACTGAACAGTTATTATTATTATTATTATTATTACTACTTGAATTTCGAACATTTGTAATGTATTTAAACCTATAGAATATTAACATACACTTTAATTATACTTTATGGGCATGTAGTGAAAATGACACTAAAATATGTGGGAACTTGTTCTAGTTGCAATCTCAGCAGCCCATCTCTATGGCTGCAATCACCTTCCAATGCTGAATTAACATATTTTCTGTTCCTATCTACCCTTGGATATGGAAATGTCTATAACGTAGTCGCTAAATCTAATCTCTGAATGGGTGTCGTAATGACGACGAGTCCTAAGTGTACGGTAAACAGTAATGGCCAGGTTTTGCCTTTTCATTAATCTCTCTAATCTCTGCGGTAATGTAGTCAATGTGTATGCATTAATGCATGAGAGCAGATTTTGCTGAGCATATGGGTTCTGACACCTCACAGATGCGCTTTGTGTTGAGAAAACAACAAGGACTTAATATGCTAGCCGTGTGTGTGTGTGTGTGTGTGTGTGTGCACACCAGCTGGTGTACGTCTTATAATTGGCTGACATGGAAGCGAATCCACTCAGTCTTCCGTCTTTCCGAGAAACGCTGCTAATGCACGTCTGCCCCTCACCCCTCACCCCCACCCCAGGGCCCTGAACACCCGAACCCCGGCCAGCCGTACACCTGTAGAGGGTTCCCGCGATTCTGCTTCCTCCCGGACAACGACAAGGGCCGCAAGGTAAACCCGCCCAGAGCCACCCTGTCTGTGATCCACACTGCACTGGTGCATAGTTTTGGTTTGGTGTTTGTTCTTAACCGTGGATTAAAAATGCATATTAGACCATGTTCATTGTCTCAGTCTTTGGACGTTATGGTGAGAATGTATTGCTTATTTTAACGCGCAGAATATTATTCGCATCTCCGTAACTCGTCGACCACGGCCTGAAAAACACGAGATATTTTTTAGAAGATGCCCCTTCTATCCAAAGGGACCCACAGTGAATCCCGATGCAGGTCACGCAGGAGCAGGTAGGGGTTAAGCAGTTCAGTTCTCTCGAGGAGGTTCCCAGGGAGACTGCGGAGGTTGGGAATGGTGACTAATGTTGGCGAATGGTTTAGCGAGATCTCGGCACCCGTGTCAGTGTATAATTGTCTAGGTTGCATATCGGCCCACAATCAATTATTCATGTCTCATATTTGTACCTTGTCGCAAAGTTGTAATACGATTATAGTGTGTTGGAGTACCAAGTGATTTCTGCATGGATTTTTATCTGCGTTATCTTTTGAGTGGAAGAATATCACTTCTTTCAAGGGCACAGTTCTAGGAGTGGTTGGTTGCAAGAAAACATTTTCTTTACTTTTCTGTACTTTATTTTCTTTTCTTTGGGGTAGGTTGATCACTCTTGTCATCTCAGGGTTGGCAATGTACACACACACAAAAAGTCTTTGCCCAGCCTAAGCCTACAGCAATATATCATAAAACCGTTGAAGGGTGAGTTGGAGGGGGTGGCGGTTCTGCTGTTGAATTTGTTCAGGGTTGCAGAAAGGCGTAACTAAGTAGGAATGTGCAATTACCTCTCACCGTCTGCCACTGGTGTCGACGAAGCCCTGACTGCAGCATCCTTAAAGCCTGTTTAACTTACAGTAATTAATCACGAGAATCATGTAAATTAGCCCTTCCTCCCCCCCCCCCCCCTTCTGTTTACCATAAGAACTACAAGAATCCAGTTTACGCTGTTGAGAAACATGGTTTTGTTTTTTCTGCACGTGTGGCATTTCTTATGACTACCACCCCACATAGACAAGACTGATGTATGGAAAGGAAAAGAGGAAAATAGAAGAAGGAATTTCTGACTACAGTCAGTACCTTTCTGGCGGCATTACACCTTTTTTATAAAACGGTGTGGGCGTTTTGTTGAGCTTATAAATGCAGACCATTACTCTCCATTCAAATAGGACGCACCGAGTATCGAGGTATTTTAAGTGGCCCTGAACTCACTCATTCATTCTTACGGCTCAGCACAGTGCTCGGTGAAGCCAGGGGTGCTTCACACTGTAGTTGTGCAAAAATGGCTCTCCGGTTGTGTACCCAACTCCTCAAAAAAGGGTTTATTTCTTTTGGCGCAGAGCAACCATACCTTCCCGGTCTACGGCGTGCATATCCTCACGTCATCCCTCACTCACACAGCGTTCAGTCTGGAAGGTCTCGTGGGAAGCCTGCGCTGTAGGAACCCCGGGATTAAGAGCTCCATACACCACGGCACGGGTACCGAAGGAGATTTTGAAGCAGCTGCTCGAGAAGTGTGCAAATCCCAGAATGAATACCTCCTGAAATCCCCATTCCTTTTTTCCTCTTCATGCAAATGGCTTCTAAAGGCCTGTGTTCTTTGTCACCACAATGGCCCTCCTCCTCCTCATGCTGTGATCGTTCCCAGGCCAACTTTTGCCAGTCGTTTGAACATCTGGCGAAGGACAACATGTAAATGTCTTGCCGGTGCGGCCCGCAGCGTTGCCCGTCGGTGCGGTGGTTCATAACGAGCCGGCCACCAGGGCGTCCTCCCAGAGGCTAATGGCCTTCCAGACAAAGCGCCCGCTCTCGCCCTCCTGTCGCCACGGTCGGCGACCAAAAACAAACCACCAGACCGCCTAACTGGGCCCTTTGGTTTTGTTTTTGCGCGAAGGTGATTGTGTTGGACGTTGTGTTGCACGGCGGGGGGAACTTATTCCATGAATTGGCCTTTCAGTCATTCAGAGCCGAGCCACGTGGAGCCCCCGAGCCCCGGTCGTCCACTCTGTTCTGGTGGATGTCACCCACCATAATGTGAACCCGTTTTGGCTTGAGGGTGTTGGGGAGGACTTTGGGACTCATGAGCAATCGTGGCAGCCCTGCGGACGCAAGGTGTGAACTGATGTGGCTCGTTTAGACCCAGCCTCCCCTCCTCCCCTCCCCTCCGGCAGCTTGTGTCTCCCGTGTGTTTGAATCACTTCCACCTGTCCGCTCACTACCGCTGAATTAAATGAGATTCACCGCCGAGGTAAATAGTTTCCTACCTTTTCAGTTGTGGTTTTCCGCCTGCGTTGTCGTTTGTTGAGGTTTGAGAACACCGAAGTCACAGCGCCTGCCTCGCCTCCCCGGGCGACCGGAATTGATTAGTTATTGCTTTTCTTGTCGCGAGCGGAGTCTATTTCGCCAGGACGCGCGCCGGGAAGTGACTTGCCTCTCGAGGTTGGTGGGCCGCTCCTAAACACGCCGTTCTCTTAAATTCAATCTGGCGGGCTTGTCAGAGACACGGCGCGGATAAGCCCCTCGCAGGAACACAGACCCACGTTACTCTCGCTTTGAGTTTTAACTCATCGTCATCTGAGAATGATGTCATTTTCTCTTCCAAGCACTGGCGGTTTTGATTAAAAACATTTTTATTGTATTTTTGCGACGGGGGGTGTGTTCACTGTGAATCTAAACGTTGTTTGTGTGTTTTGTGTGGTTTTTGCAACGCCAGGTGCTGGAGTTGCTGAAGGTGGCATGGATGCGGAGGCTCATCTTCACGGTGGGCACATCCAGCACCACCGGCGAGCCCGACACGGTGGTGTGGAACGAGATCCACCACAAGACAGAGATGATGTCCAACCTGTCGGGCCACGGCTACCCGGACCCCAACTACCTGGACAACGTGCTCTCGGAGCTGGCCTCTCAGGGCGTCACCGAGGCCTGCCTCAAACACCCCGGCAGCGGCTAGGGTCCCCCCCACCTCACCCCGGAAGGTCTCCCCAAGTCCCCAACCCCCCCCCCCCCCCCCAGCTTCTTCTTCTCCACCCACCAAGGACCACCACCCAGACTCACTGACTGACCCCCGAACACTGTTGACTGTAGCCGGGATGAATGGCAAATGAAATTAGGTCAAGTTCCCATCCACCCCCACGGACCGGCCGGGTCGTAACTGCATTATAGTCTGTTGTTGTCATTATTAGGAAAAGGTCAGTTGAGGCCCTGCGGACCCCAAATGTTCCTCACTTCTGGAGAATCCTGTTACGTACAAGCGGATGGCTGTCGACAAAATCCCCCCCGGAACACTGAACGGTCTGGAGTTCTCTTGGAACACCAAAACTCGGCCACCTAGCCGATATTCCCGTTTTCTTGTATTCCACCAACAGTGGAGAAAAGAGGAAAAGGTTAACGTCGATGCATTCAATGCTACTGGCTACAGAGGATATTTAGAATGTATTATTTGTTTTAGGGTTTTGTTTCCATCAAGAGTCTCTCTTGTATACCAGTGTCATGAAAATGGCAGCTTATGTGGGAGATTACAAAAAAAAATCTCATTGAGCACTTTAGTTCTGGCAGTGCATCTAATTAACATGATTTGCTTTATTTGTATGGGTTTGTTTTTTTAATAGGTCATTTATGCAATGAAAAAGAAAGTATTTTCTTTAAACCTTTTGTGTTTAGCACAAGGACACACTGAAAATCTATTAAGTAGTGAGTGTATGTTTATATGCCTAATTAATGGTCAGGCCAATATCTTTGTTGTAAATGTTAACCCCACTTAAACAAGCCTTTGATAGAAAAGAATACCCCACAAACGATTATAGAATAATATTGTCCTCAAATGCGGCTACAAGAAAATGCATTAAATATACATTGGATATTTTTTCCCTCACTCTACTTGGATCACTAATTTATTCCATTTTGGGTTTTTTTGATTGAATGTTTGGCAGCGTTGCCAACTAATGGGACTGTCCCATACACGTTGACTGGGTTTTGGCCACCTGCTGTCTAAGGAGGCCAGACTGAGGACTTGGTAGAGAGCATCGTCTACGTGAACGACACGGTGTGACAATCAGGATGATGGAGGGGGGAAAAAAAAGCGCTTACTCACATTATAAGGAAATGTATATCAGAACTTTGAACACTAATGTCTTGTTCGGAGTCGGCCCACTCATCTGATTGTTAACCTGTTAATCCTGCCTGTGACACATTGCAGCATTGTCAAAACTGAGTCTTGAGATGTATGCCAACCAAGTGTGATTTTAGGGGTACAAATTGATTTCTGCAATAAAGAACGTAAACTGTACAAAAAAATAAAATGAGAAGTATGTCTCTTGGGTGTTGTACTGTCTCACATCAGCATCATTGTTCTTTAGGACACTGTTTTACAGGGTCTGGTCATCTTCATGTAGGTTGCTCAGACTTGCTGGTCAAGAATGAAAGACCTTGAACTCATGGAGAGCGTTGGAAACAACTACAGCTATTTTTCACGCTATATCCCTCATGTGGAGAAATGGAGAAAAGGTTGACACTCCAATCACTTAGGGTCTGACTGACTAACGCAGACATAAATGTGCAACATTGGGCCGGTATTGGGGTTGAACGATTCACTCGTCACAAAATGGCTGCATTGTAATCTTTTTTTGAGACCCTAATATGACACCCTAACCTGAATAGCAAACCCTAATTTGGAACCCTACCCTTAAAAGCAAACTCAAATATGAAACCATAACCCAAATATGAAATCCTAACCATAAAGGTAAACCCTAATATGAAACCTTAACCTTAAAATCCAACCCGATTAGGAAACGCCAACCCTAAAAGAAAACCCTAATACAAAACCATAACCATAAAGGTAAACCCTAACATGAAACCCTAAACCTAAAAGCAAACCATAATATGAAACCTTACATAAAACCCTCACCCCTGAAATGAAACCCTAACCACAATATGAAACCCCAATAAGAAACCCTAATCCTAATAATATTGCTGCAGGCAGCAATGCGGGGTCCTACTAACATGGCCAAGCTTGATGAGGACTACTTATCTATTGACCTAGACATTGCACATTAACCCTTGTGTTCAGGTCATGTTTTTGATTCTCATCCAATGTTCGTGGGTCTGGTGAAGCCACCGCATTATTGAGTTTTTAAATCAATAAAGCCATAACAACTTATGTAAAAAATACTTAACAGATGTTTACTTTATCTCAATTACAAGCAATATAGACAGCATATATGGTTAATATTTGCCATTTACCTCTGTTAGATCACATTTATCAATAAGAGCACTTTAAAACAATGTTTGTCAATTAATAGACATTATCATATCCTCATACTGTTGAGTCAAATTGGAGTTTTGTATAAAGAAGAGGAAATATAAACTCAAAGAAACAAACAAAAACAAACAAAGAAATTGGGATCAGCTGGGTGGAACTAATCTGCTCCCGCTGCGTTCCTACACGGACCACATAGAGGGACGGACTCAGTACCGACAAGCGCACATTAAACCACGCAACAAACAAAGGTTGTGTGAACTGATGCTTTAAGACGCCGCTGAGACCTTCAGCAAAAAGTGCAGAACCCGATCCTTCTATAAAATCCGGGTGGCAGCCGGTAAAATGAAGAACTTTAATGAACAAAGAGACTATTCTTTCCGCTGAATCCTGCTGCTGCTTGTTGGGCTAGCATTAGCTGTAGCCACGGAGACGAGCAGATTCTACGTTTGGCTCATCAATGTAACCCTTTAATTATGACGTCATTATCGAGTCAAAAGTCGAGTGCGCAGAAGATTAATGTGAGAGCAGAATTCCCCCTGTGGACACACGGATTTAATGTGCTCACACACGGATTTAATGTGCTCACACACGGATTATGTATATACAGTTTGCATGGGAGAAAAAGAAGCATTTACATATAGACACAACAGACATAGAAACGCTTCCAAGACAGCCATTCAGGGAGCAGGGACAACAAGGCCGTCCATGGAGACCCTTCCGTCCCCACACCCCAGACAGCCAATCCGGAGACGCCAGGACCCCAGGCCCCACGTGGGGATGTAACAGACAGACAAACAGTTAACTTGAAGCACGGATATCATGGCCTCCCGTGCGCACACACGGAGGTGCAGAGACTGCAAGGTCTCACGTTGAGCCCTTGCGTGGGACCGCCAGTCCAGATAGAAGACGCAACCTGTTCCCACAACAACAGCTGCGAGTGCGTCTCAGAGGCCTCCCGAGGAAAACAGATAAGAGTGAAGCTAACTAGTCACGTAGGTCAAACAGCAGAGTGGAAAGTTACTGACCCACAAGATTAATACATCCACAACTCCCAACAGAACCCATCGGATAACGTTTACTAGGAATAATGACAGAAAATGTCCCAAAAAAAGCGATAAGGGCCGACCCTTACAATATTTGGACTTTTGGCCCAAAATATTTTCTCTTCCAATCCTTTTCCAAACGTAACCACGTCTCACCCCGAGTGTGCCGACGCTGTACTGTACGTTTGGAACCCATCGGATAACGTTTACTAGGAATAATGACAGAAATTGTCCCAAAAAAAGCGATAAGGGCCGACCCTTACAATATTTGGACTTTTGGCCCAAAATATTTTCTCTTCCAATCCTTTTCCAAACGTAACCACGTCTCACCCAGAGCGTGCCGACGCTGTACTGTAAGTTTGGAACCCATCGGATAACGTTTACTAGGAATAATGACAGAAATTGTCCCAAAAAAAGCGATAAGGGGAATATTTTGACTTTTGGCCCAAAATATTTTCTCTTCCAATCCTTTTCCAAACGTAACCACGTCTCACCCAGAGTGTGCCGACGCTGTACTGTAAGTTTGGTACCCATCGGATAACGTTTACTAGGAATAATGACAGAAATTGTCCCAAAAAAAGCGATAAGGGCCGACCCTTACAATATTTGGACTTTTGGCCCAAAATATTTTCTCTTCCAATCATTTTCCAAACGTAACCACGTCTCACCCCGAATGTGCCGACGCTGTACTGTAAGTTTGGAACCCATCGGATAACGTTTACTAGTCCAATCCCCCTCCTGCTCATGGTCGTATCTGAACGTACACTGCCCCTCCAACCCAGCACCCCCAGCTTCTTCTATCTCCACCCACCAGCTTAGGGACCACCCCAGACCGCAATCCTGGCATCTGACCCGATACACTTGTTTGGACATGTCGAGCCGGGTTTCTGATATCAATATTTGGCTAAATGAAATCTAGGTCATTGTTCATTCCACCCTCAACGTGATCTGTGTCCGTTATGTGTACGTAGTGCTCTCATTGAGTATTCGTGAGTCTTCCCGTCGTGTTTCTTTGTTATCATCGGGAGAATTATTAGGTGTCCCCGAAAAAGGTCAGTTGAGGCCCTGCGGACCCCAAATGTTCCTCACTTCTGGAGAATCCTGTTACGTACAAGCGGATGGCTGTCGACAAAATCCCCCCCGGAACACTGAACGGTCTGGAGTTCTCTTGGAGACACTCGTGTTCGTGCCACTTTTTAACTTACGTTGCCGATTATTTTCCAGTCTTTCTTGGTAAATTCCTCTGATCCACTAGTGTTGTGAGTATAGGGAAAAGGTCTATCGTCGATGCAATTCATCGCCGTTCGTTATGGCTCACGACGTCGTGTTGTGACGTGATCATTATTTCATATTGTCTGTTTTATGCGGTTTCTGTTTATATATCGAGAGTCTCTCGTGTGTATTGATGCTTTCATCTTTTAGTGCTCTGTTATGTAAACACTAGGAAACGACTTGGACTGTAGTTCTCTGTGATTAGCGTTAGCTCAAAAAAAATCTCACTCTGATACTTTTTAGATCTCTGCAGATTGCAGTAGTCTATTTTTAAGTTACATAGATTTTGTCTTTATTTCCGTATGAGTATTGTATTTTTAATGTAGAGTCACTCTTATTGCACTGGATTAAAGATAGATATTTTCTTTTTAACTCTTTATATGTTGGTTTTTAGTCATCTAGGATCTATACTAGATATCGTATTTCGAGCTTGTAGAGATAGTATGTTTTTACTAATGCTACTAGTTTGAGTGAGGGGATGGTCAGGCTTAACTATCTTCTGTTCGTAGAACGTTGTAGACCGCCACTTCAACAGCTTTCGATAGAAAAAAGGAATACTGCGACAAACGATCCGGTATAGAAGCTGCAATAGGTTGATCCTCAAATCACCTTTGGCATACACGAAAACGTCCGCTTAAGTATGACACATTGAGTTTAGTCCTTTTTTCCTTGCTCTACGTTAGCTCTTTGGGCGGCTGGGAGTTATTGTAATCTTCAAATTTATTCCATTTTGGGTTTTTTTGATTGAATGTTTGGCAGCGTTGCCAACTAATGGGACTGTCCCATACACGTTGACTGGGTTTTGGCCACCTGCTGTCTAAGGAGGCCAGACTGAGGACTTGGTAGAGAGCATCGTCTACGTGAACGACACGGTGTGACAATCAGGATGATGGAGGGGGGAAAAAAAAGCGCTTACTCACATTATAAGGAAATGTATATCAGAACTTTGAACACTAATGTCTTGTTCGGAGTCGGCCCACTCATCTGATTGTTAACCTGTTAATCCTGCCTGTGACACATTGCAGCATTGTCAAAACTGAGTCTTGAGATGTATGCCAACCAAGTGTGATTTTAGGGGTACAAATTGATTTCTGCAATAAAGAACGTAAACTGTACAAAAAAATAAAATGAGAAGTATGTCTTTTGGGTGTTGTACTGTCTCACATCAGCATCATTGTTCTTTAGGACACTGTTTTACAGGGTCTGGTCATCTTCATGTAGGTTGCTCAGACTTGCTGGTCAAGAATGAAAGACCTTGAACTCATGGAGAGCGTTGGAAACAACTACAGCTATTTTTCACGCTATATCCCTCATGTGGAGAAATGGAGAAAAGGTTGACACTCCAATCACTTAGGGTCTGACTGACTAACGCAGACATAAATGTGCAACATTGGGCCGGTATTGGGGTTGAACGATTCACTCGTCACAAAATGGCTGCATTGTAATCTTTTTTTGAGACCCTAATATGACACCCTAACCTGAATAGCAAACCCTAATTTGGAACCCTACCCTTAAAAGCAAACTCAAATATGAAACCATAACCCAAATATGAAATCCTAACCATAAAGGTAAACCCTAATATGAAACCTTAACCTTAAAATCCAACCCGATTAGGAAACGCCAACCCTAAAAGAAAACCCTAATACAAAACCATAACCATAAAGGTAAACCCTAACATGAAACCCTAAACCTAAAAGCAAACCATAATATGAAACCTTACATAAAACCCTCACCCCTGAAATGAAACCCTAACCACAATATGAAACCCCAATAAGAAACCCTAATCCTAAAACCAAACACTAATATGAAACCCTAATCCTAATAATATTGCTGCAGGCAGCAATGCGGGGTCCTACTAACATGGCCGAGCTTGATGAGGACTACTTATCTATTGACCTAGACATTGCACATTAACCCTTGTGTTCAGGTCATGTTTTTGATTCTCATCCAATGTTCGTGGGTCTGGTGAAGCCACCGCATTATTGAGTTTTTAAATCAATAAAGCCATAACAACTTATGTAAAAAATACTTAACAGATGTTTACTTTATCTCAAAAGCGATAAGGGCCGACCCTTACAATATTGTGACTTTTGGCCCAAAATAGTTTCTCTTCCAATCCTTTTCCAAACATAACCAGGTCTCACCCCAAGTGTGCCGACGCTGTACTGTAAGTTTGGAACCCATCGGATAACGTTTACTAGGAATAATGACAGAAATTGTATTTTAGCATTAGCTTTAGCTTACCACCAAAATGGTCAAATTTCAAATGCCTGTAGTTTCCATGTTTTTTGAGATATCAACACCGACAGACGACATGGTACAATTTGGTGGTGTCCTCTTAATATCCAGTCCGCTTCAAGTCCCTAGCTTATTGTGGCAACAAGTTATAAACACTTGAACATTGTGCATATTTATGCCATTCTTCCCGCCATTTTGGAATATATCTCTTAGCTGTTAACACCCTATGAGAGGACATGCATCCTACATGTACATGAGCCATTTCAGACCTATCAGACCTACGCTAGATTTTAAGTTAATTTTTATAACTTTAGCAAATTTTTCCACCTGCAGAAAAATCCATCATGGCGGACTTTATGGGTTCTTGAGGCAAATTTGTTCCCCATGAGGAAATATACAAGGATACCTGGTTTCATACATTTTCATCAAACAGGGTGGAAATGGCAGCATTTTGAAATTTCCGTTTTGAATCGGTTACTGTAGCGCCACCTATGGACGAATCAGTCATTCTTTCTTGCATAGTTACTCATGGTCTGTAGTTTGGACATGGTCATTTATAGCATTTTTGGTCAAGGACCAAGGAAAAGAATAGTACGAGAAAATAATAATAAGGGTTCCTACTACGTAGGACCCCTAATGAAACCTTAATATGGAACCCTAACCCTAAAACAAAACCCTAATATGAAACCCTAACCCTAAAAGCAAACCCTAATACGAAACCATAACCCTAATATGAAACCATAACCCTAATATGAAACCCTAACCCTAAACCAAACCCTATTATGAAACCCCATTAGGAAAACCTAACCCTCAAACAAAACCTAATGTGAAACCCTAACCCTAATATGAACCTTATATAAAACCATAACCCTGAAACTAAACCCTAAAATTAAACCCTAACCCTGAAAGCAAACCCTAATATGCAACCTTAACTCTAAAAGCAAGCCCTAACATCAACATTTAGCTAGGTGGAGCCCGAGGATCAAACCAGTAACCTTCCTGTTAGCCAGACCCGCTCTTACCTGCTGAACTACAGCCACCCCAATTAACATTAGTTACTAAGTCACCAAGTTATTATTATAAATATGAAAACCAAAGTTGGGAAATAGGCAACTCAAGATACAGGTGGGAGTGCTTTGAGTATCCAACCTTATGCTGCATGCATAGAATTAGTAAACCGCCCCAAACCCAGTTAGTGTTATCTCGGTGTCATTCTCATCCATGACAGATCCCTGAGCAAGACGCCCTCCTGACACGTTGGTTTTTTTACCTGACATGGTCGACAACGCCGTCAATGTGTGAATGTGAGGCAATACTGTAAAGCGCTCTGGATAAAAGGTGCAAAACAAATGCAATCCATTTACCATATGCATCCTCGTTGTGGGAAACCAAATGTGTGTCATGTTAAAGAAATCTGCAAAAAAAACTGGTCCAAGGCAACACATTTTATTTAAAAGGCCTAATTGGCATTAAGGTACAGCATTATTAAATATTGTTAGTCCAGAGACAGTCAATCGAAGAATTACACATACCATTCATTTCCTTTACCTGTTACATTCAGTTTGACTTACATGAGTTATTTTACATCCTGTAAATGTGCTACTAACAAAAAATAAAAAGTGAGGTGGCTATATATTTTTCGAAACTTTTTTTTTCTTCTTCTTAAAAACCAACGCGTGTTTTACTGTGGGCACTGTTGCTACTGCAATTCCTACCCTCTGGGCAGTTTTTCCACAAATGTTTACAAGGCTGAGAGGCAAAACTTGAGTTCGTCATCCATCGCGTGTCCTCGGCTCTCCTGGCGGCTCCGGAAGGGGGGGCGCCGCTAAGACACTTCGACGCCGGGGTCCGCGGTCGGCGGTCACCTCTAACCGCCGACCGCTGAGCGACGTGGCGTCCTCTGCCGTCGTAGTGTCGTCGTCGGCCCGTTCCGCGAGAACGTATTTGCGTATTTTTACATCCCTGCACATATAATTGTCTCCATAATAAATATAATAAATAAAAAATACAAATATCATAATCAGTGGAACCAGATTGTTATCAAAGACCTTTTCTTTTGTCAGTAAAGTGTTTCAAACAAAAAGACAGATCGACGCGGGGGATAGGCGACGTCACCTGGACGGACGGACGGACACTCGGTAAATGCAAAGAGAAAATGCATCGTTAGTAAGAAATGATGTGTCGCTGATGATGATGTGGTCGCATCCATCCATCCTTTTTTTTTTTTCTTCTTCTTCTTCTTTCTTCAAGTAGAAAACATCTGATAGCGGTCTCACAGTCTCTCTGCTAGCTTAGCCATCCGAAGAGTTGACCGAGTCGAAATACATTCCATAGTTCTTCGTTGCAAGAGGGGAAAGGGAGGGGGGGGAGGGGAAAGGGAGGGGGGGCGCAGTTGTCTGTGTTTTTTTGTGGATTTTTTTTTTTTGGTAGAGAATTCTTCAGCAGCGGCACTCAGGCAAAGAGTTAATGTTCCACGTGGAATAGCAATAAATACCGGGGGGGTGGGGCATCTCCTCAGCTCCACCCCCCTCCTCTGACGTCACAGAGAAGCCCCGACCCTCCCCCCCCCCGGGTCAGTACTTGACCTTCCCCGGGACGGGCATGTTCACGCCGCTGTAGTCCACCATGTACATGGGCCACTGCTGGGAGAGAGAGAGAGACACACAAACAGAGTCAGCGCAGTCAGGAGTCCTTACTTGATTTGGCGTTTTCTGCACTGAGAAGCACTACGGCGTCCCACGCGATAAGAAACCACACAGCAGAAGCAGTTCTACTGATACATGCAGTTGTTGTTTTTTATTTTTCTCCGCAGAACTGTGAACACCAGAACTCTGTTTTTGTAATGCACCCACCATGACTGGAATCTGATTGGGCGACACCCCCATGTTGGATGATTCAGGTACTCGGTTGCACTCCTGGACTCGCTTGCGTTTGCGTCGATTAATGGAGACTTCTGTCCCCTCTGAGGACAAAACAAAAAACACGAATGCATTCATTTTCAAACCACTTTCCCATTTCCAATTTCATTTTTCAAAGCAGAGCCCCCAAAGGCGAGCCAAGGTGACGTACCCGTGTTGCAAGCTTCGGTACATATTTCAGCAAAAGGCCTGCGTGGGGAGAATCAAAGAAACCTCAGATTGGTGCCCTTTTAAGTTGCAAGTCATAACAATAAACTTTGGTATATTTTTAAACCATCTCTCCGTTAAAGTTCTTTGTGTCGAGGTGAAGCAATCGTTAAGATCTTGATATATTTAACTTTTCTTTTTTTGTCGGATCAATTTTAAAGTCAAAGTAATTTTTTTTGTTGAAGCTGCATCCACTTTATTAAATGTCATGTGAGGAACTCACTGTAGCTGGCTCTTGATGTTCACGCTGACTTGGTCGGAGGCTTGCAGGATCTTCTCCAGACACAGCAGGTCGTAGTTGTTGGGGTTCCTGAAGGGGACGCCCTCCGGCAGGCCGCTCACCTCCACCGACTCGGGGCTGGCGCGGATCAGCTTGTAGGGGACCACCACGGGTTGGTCCAGACCCATGGCCTCTCCTGGACCGCCCAGAAACAAATGCATGGAGCAACACTCGTACATGAGCGATGCCACCCGACTGACATGTCAAGTCATTTCTTGTCCTTTGTAACTTGTTTATCTGTGGGTGCGTGTCCAATGACCTCTGGAATACGGAGAAGGAGGAGTC
Source organism: Coryphaenoides rupestris (assembly GCA_002895965.2). Lineage (NCBI taxonomy): Eukaryota > Metazoa > Chordata > Actinopteri > Gadiformes > Macrouridae > Coryphaenoides > Coryphaenoides rupestris. The sequence continues at coordinate 93,808 of PIJE02000766.1, forward strand.
TGCTTGACACTATGCACTTTTGTTGAATATTACTTTTGCTGAGGATATGCCAGGATCATATTCTTTAGTATTCCCAATGTGCTTTGAAGTGGTCCTCCAAAAAGACCATACATACACAAGACTTGGCATTGCATTCTACAGGATACGTACGTCTTTTGAACCCTGCATCGCCTCGTAATCCTAACATTGCGGTGATTTGGTGATTTTCATCACAATAGCTCAATAGTCGTCCTCCACAGGCAACAACAATCAGTGCAGGAGAGCTGATATTGTGTGGCAACGGTAATCGCTGACCTATGACCCACCGTATTTCCTGTTGAACAGCTCTTTGACCTGCTCCCGAAGCATCACCTTCTCGCCCATGCGGTTGATGTCTTCATCATCTGTTGGGGCGAGAGAGACGAGAGAGGTCGGTTTTTTAGTGGCGCAGCGGCGGTGTCCGACGCACAGCGGAGGCACAGCACCCTCGTTGCCAAGGAAGGCACGACGTTGGCGCTAACATTGACGCATCGTTTTACCACTTATGGAAGCGTAGGCCTTCTTCAGTAGGGTGACGCGCCGCGGTGCTGTGGACGACATGAGAACGAAGGTTTGTTTGTATCCAAAGGCACAGACATATGAAGGGGTTAAGAAGTTAAGAGGCACATGGTAAAGAAGAATGTGACATCTTCAAGTGCACTTACCAGGTTTAGGAATGAGTCCTTGGAATGGTCTGGAAAAGCGAAAAGAAACAATTGTGAGAATAACTATTTTTCAATTAAAAGAAGAATGTTTCATAAACAAAACATATTTTTAACACTCGATGAGTACATTTTTGTAAAGTCTTTATAATCGTCTATCTTCATAAACGCATGAATAGACACCGAGCAGCAGTCACTTATTCCAGGCATCCCCGGCAGCGCAAATAAAGTAATCAATAAAACACAAGTAAGAATATTACAAGTTGAAATCAAAATAAATAATGGCAAACCCCTTGTGTCCTACAACCACCCACATCGATTTAAAGTTAAAAGTCAGTCTGTATTGAATTTAGCTTCTTGTGGGTTTTAAAGGTTTATATGTACGTATGCATGTGTGCATGTGTAATTGCCGCCATTTTAAACCCCGCCTTTAAAGGCCGACCTGGTGATGGTGAAGCAGATCTTGTCGGCCACGGCCAGGATGCGCTCCAGGTTCTGCGAGCCGAAGGTGCAGGGCTTGCGGAAGGGGATGCCGGGCGGCAGGCCCTCGATGAGCACCGAGCCCGGGTTGCTCTTGATCCGCTTGTAAGGCACTTGCACCGGGTACTTGATGCCCAGCGCCTCGCCGTACTTCCGGTTGAACATGTCCTGCACCTGCTCCCGCAGCGTGTTGGCCAGGTCGGCCCGGGACAGCTTGCCCTCCATGCACTCTGGGAGGGAGGGAGAGAGAGGGAGGGGGAGAGAGGGAGAGAGAGAGAGAGAGAGAGCGAGAGAGCGAGAGAGAGAGAGAGAGAGGGGGTGAGAGAGAAGGTTGAATGAGGTCATGTGCCAATGATAAGTTAGACGGTGGGTAATATCTAAACTAAATATCACTCGTTCCGCACCAAATCCCTCCGCAATGATTCACCGCTGGGCCTAAATATAAGTGTCACACACATCTAGTCAACTGCTGGCAAGATATGAAGTCCAGATATCGCAAGATTAATAAATCACTGATTGGAGGGATAGTTTTCACTTCTTTAAAATGTCTCCCTTTTCGGCACCACCGTTCCCCAACGTTCTCCTTGTAGTCCATCCCGCCAGAAAAATGTGTTTCTTGGCTGCGATGACTTCCCAGTGAACTCCAGAACACACCAGGACTACCCTGGCGCTGTCCTCTGTGTGGTGGTCTCAGGTTTAGGAGCCACATCCTGCGTTACAGCCTCAGTTGCCGTGGTTACCTTTAGGGCTTCACCGTGCTCGCATGTCAATTCGGTCACATTTGTCTCCGTACAAACGGTTGCGCATATTTTGTACAAATAATACATATTTAATAATAAAGCAGTTTACGGCCACCTTTCAGAAAGGGGGTATTCCGTCGCCATATACTTCGACACAAATTTGCTCGCAACCAACTTAAATAGATTGCATTTTATAAAGCGCTTTTACAGTTGCCTCACATTCACCCATTCATACACCGACGGCGGTGTCAACCATGCAAGGTAACAACCAACACGTCAGTAGCAGTTAGGGTTAGGTGGTGTCTTGCTCAGGGACACCTCGACACTTAGCTAGGAGGCGGAGCCCGGGGATCGAACCGGCAACCTTCCTGTTGCCAGACAACCGCTCTTACCTACTGCCGCCTCCATAACGTGAGAATTTGTTTGCTTTTTTGTAATACCTTTAATATTCAAGATACTGTTTTATCAGTGAGTAGCAGAGTTGTTTTGTGCCGTTACCTGTGTAGCCAGGTCTCTTGGATATCGGGATCATATCTTCTGATGCGGTTAAGGCGTCCTTGTTGTCCAAGTCTTCAGGGAAGGAAAAAAGAAAAATCACTAACAATCAAAAACAACTTTTTTGTGTTTTCCGAAAAATACCCGAAACAGGATCTACGTGTTCTCTATATTTTCCAGTGATTTCCAATTATAAATCATCTTCATAAACAAAGGCTTTATAAGAAGAAAATGGCACTTCTAAAGGTCATTTAAAAAAGCAGGCAGATTAGATTCCTCCCCAAGCCTTTGCGTTGAGTGATTTCTTAACATTTTAAAATGCTAAGGTCCACACCTAAATCCATATATCAAAGTTCACACAGTGATGAGTTGAAAAGTACTTGCAAAGCGCGAGCGAGGCACAGACCAAGGATATGTGCTTCTTAAAACTACCGTACGACGCACACACACACACACACACGGAAATGAAGCTACCTGCATCACAGAGGGGAACGGGAGGCATCTCTTGTTTAACGAGCTCCGTCAGCAGCTCAGGCCTGCAGAGGACAGTAAAAAAAAGTGGGAAAATATGTCACAAAATAAATTAAAACGCCGTCTCAGACACGGAAACACGCTATAACCCATTTAACCAGCGGGTGGCGCTCCCGGTTGCCTCCCCCCGACCGGCTCACCTCCGGATGATGAACTGGATGTGGGTGCCGGCGGCCAGCACCTTGCGCAGCTTGGCCGCGCCGAAGCAGTTGGGCTTGCGGAAGGAGACGCCGTCGGGCAGCCCGGTCACATAGAGGTCCTGCGGGTACATCTGGAACTTGGAGTAGGGCACCTTGGCCGGCTCGGGCAGGCCCAGCGCTTCAGCTAGGGGGTTGGCGGGGGGAGAGGAGACAGTAGAGGAGGACGTTTATCAGCCTATATACAAGCCCAGACTCCATCACTTCAAGAGCCTGCAACGTGTTCATCTCGAGTGGCATTAGGAGTGTCCTGTACCCGTAATACACCAAAGCACAGCGCTCACACTTCATGTGCACATACGCTACGTCGATCGCATGTCATTCTGGGTTTGGCAACTAAAGGGGGCCGGGATCCCGGGAAACACTTCGATTCAATGAAGAGGCGAGGTCATGGGGTTCAAGCTCTCTCAAATGTTCCTGGTGCATCTTCTCGGGCGTACTTCACCGTGTGTGGAGGGTACGGCGCAGCGCTGTCCGTCCATCGGCGTATCTCTCTCCCGCCATCACAAAAAGGAAGCTCGCATCAGCAACGCAACACCCTCCCCCCGCCCCGGACTCCTCCTGTTGTTGTGTTGTCTCCCTCGTCAATTAAACGGCGCTACTTCAGTCGTACAAAAAACAATGTGCCGCTGCACAAGATATTCTCTGTTCGCGTCACCGTGCGATCACAGGAGAGGGAGAGGTTTTGTAAGCACTTTCTAAAGGGAGGACTCCACAACATCACTTGACATATTTAGCATTGTTGGGGAAAAACTAATTAATTATTCTTTTGAGAGAAAAAAGTGTCTTTTGATTGATCATGCAAAAGTTTAGTAAAAAATTTTTAAAGGCGCGTTATGAAAGCCACATGCATATTGGGAATAAGGGACCGGCCCAGACGGCGATCGGAATTTATGCTCCAGTGTGCCTGGGCTGTGAATTTCTGACTCAAAGCACTTGGGCATGATGTGCACTCCAATGCATTTCAAATGTGTCCCCATTAGGAGTGAAGGAACACACACACAAACACACTTTAATTATCTGCCACTCTCCCCACTGAGATTCTGGACTTGTTACTTTTATTCGCTTGCCACTCAATTTGAAAACTTTGTGATCACAAAACAAAACCTTTTCGAAGTTGTCCTACTGGCTTTTCTGTTAGTTAATAGGTTCGTACGCATTACGTATACATACATATTAAGCACCAGGGCGGTTCATATACCACATACTTACACTTATACTGTATATACTTCAAATGTACTTGTGCACAACGCATGAAAAGTGCATTAAGATAAGATAAGATAAGATAAGAGAGAGACAGACAGACAGACAGACGAGAGAGAGACAGACAGACAGACAAGAGAGCAGACAGAGATAGAGAGAAAGACAAGACAGACAGACAGAGACAAACAGAGAGACAGACAGACAGACAGACAGACAGAAGACAGACAGAGAGAGCGAGATAGAGACAGAGACAGATAGACAGAGAGACAGACAAGAGACAGACAGACAGATAGACAGACAGACAGACAGAGAGAGAGATAGACAGATAGACAGAGAGACAGAGAAGACACAGACAGAGAGACAGAGCAGACAGACAGAGACAGACAGACAGAGAGCAGACAGAGAGACAGACAGAGACAGAAGAGAGACAGACAGACAGAGAGAGAGAGACAGACAGACAGAGACGAGAGACAGACAGATAGACAGAGACAGACAGACAGAGAGAGACAGACAGAGATAGAGAGAACAGACAGACAGACAGAGAGAGAGACAGACAGAGAGAGAGAGACACAGACAAAGACAGAAGAGACAGACAAAGACAGACAGACAGAGAGAGAGACAGACAGACAGAGAGAGAGAGAGACAGACAGACGACAGAGACTTGCAAAGCGCGAGCGAGGCACAGACCAAGGCTATGTGCTTCTTAAAACTACCGTACGACACGCACACACACACACACACACACAGACACACACCACACACACACACACACACACACACACACACACACACACACACACACACACACACACACACACAACACACACACACACACACACACACACACACACACGGAAATGAAGCTACCTGCATCACAGAGGGGAACGGGAGGCATCTCTTGTTTAACGAGCTCCGTCAGCAGCTCAGGCCTGCAGAGGACGGTAAAAAAAAGCGGGAAAATATGTCACAAAATAAATAAAACGCCGTCTCAGACACGGAAACATGCTATAACCCATTTAACCAGCGGGTGGCGCTCCCGGTTGCCTCCCCCGACCGGCTCACCTCCGGATGATGAACTGGATGTGGGTGCCGGCGGCCAGCACCTTGCGCAGCTTGGCCGCGCCGAAGCAGTTGGGCTTGCGGAAGGAGACGCCGTCGGGCAGCCCGGTCACATAGAGGTCCTGCGGGTACATCTGGAACTTGGAGTAGGGCACCTTGGCCGGCTCGGGCAGGCCCAGCGCTTCAGCTAGGGGGTTGGCGGGGGGGAGAGGAGACAGTAGAGGAGGACGTTTATCAGCCTATATAAGCCCAGACTCCATCACGTGTTCATCTCGAGTGGCATTAGGAGTGTCCTGTACCCGTAATACACCAAAGCACAGCGCTCACACTTCATGTGCACATACGCTACGTCGATCGCATGTTGGGTTTGGCAACTAAAGGGGGCCGGGATCTCGGGAAACACTTCGATTCAATGAAGAGGCGAGGTCATGGGGTTCAAGCTCTCTCAAATGTTCCTGGTGCATCTTCTCGGGCGTACTTCACCGCGTGTGGAGGGTACGGCGCAGCGCTGTCCGTCCATCGGCGTATCTCTCTCCCGCCATCACAAAAAGGAAGCTCGCATCAGCAACGCAACACCCTCCCCCCCCCCAGCCCCGGACTCCTCCTGTTGTTGTGTTGTCTCCCTCGCCAATTAAACGGCGCTACTTCAGTCGTACAAAAAACAATGTGCCGCTGCACAAGATATTCTCTGTTCGCATCGCCGTGCGATCACAGGAGAGGGAGAGGTTTTGTAAGCACTTTCTAAAGGGAGGACTCCACAACATCACTTGACATATTTAGCATTGTTGGGGAAAAACTAATTAATTATTCTTTTGAGAGAAAAAAGTGTCTTTTGATTGATCATGCAAAAGTTTAGTAAAAAATTTTTAAAGGCGCGTTATGAAAGCCACATGCATATTGGGAATAAGGGACCGGCCCAGACGGCGACAGCCGAGGACATCGGAATTTATGCTCCAGTGTGCCTGGGCTGTGAATTTCTGACTCAAAGCACTTGGGCATGATGTGCACTCCAATGCATTTCAAATGTGTCCCCATTAGGAGTGAAGGAACACACACACAAACACACTTTAATTATCTGCCACTCTCCCCACTGAGATTCTGGACTTGTTACTTTTATTCGCTTGCCACTCAATTTGAAAACTTTGTGATCACAAAACAAAACCTTTTCGTAACTTGTCCTACTGGCTTTTCTGTTAGTTAATAGGTTCGTAAGGTGAGCGTACGCATTACGTATACATGCATATTAAGCACCAGGGCGGTTCATATACCACATACTTACACTTATACTGTATATACTTCAAATGTACTTGTGCACAACGCATGAAAAGTGCATTAAGATAAGATAAGATAAGATAAGGTAGAACTTTATTAATCCCGAAGGAAATTCTTGTGCCAGGTTGCATAGCAATACAATAACATAGCAAATAGAATTGGTGAGAATCAATTCAACACGTACCTCTACCCTACTCT
>PIJE02000766.1:102009-143003 GCA_002895965.2 Coryphaenoides rupestris
GATGGTGAAGTTGTGGTTTATGTTGTGTCACGCTGACTGTCAGTTATGGCCTGTATTAAATGTGCTGAGTTTTAAGATAAGATAAGATAAGATAAGATAGAACTTTATTAATCCCGAAGGAAATTCTTGTGCCAGGTTGCATAGCAATACAGTACAATAAAACAATAGAGAAATCGACAGAATAATACAAATAAACTAACAGATTTACAAATATACAATGTACAAATATATAGGCAAGATAAGATATTCAGACGTCAAAAACGATTTGGCATAATTGAAGTGAAGAATATTGCACAAAAATTAAAGGGAGTGTAGTGATGAGGGTTTTTCCAAAAGTGTTTGTACACATTTACATACACATGGGAGATGTAACACCATCCCATCACTAAAACAATCTTACCGTACTTGATGCTGAACAGGCTCTCGACCTGCTTCCGGAGCTGGACGATCATCTCACCGATGTCCTCCACCAGACTCCCTATTGGGGGAACAACGGGTGAAAAACGAAAACAAGAGAAACCCAACATCCAATCAGCACGGCAACACAAAACATGAAAGATCATCCGATTGGTCGAATGGAGGAATGAAATCCAGGGATGAGCGATACCTTCCGAGAGCCTTGCGATGCCGTAGGGGCCAGCTTTGGGCGACATGGCTTCAGCTGCAGGACGGAAGCAGAGACACTCGTTAGATGTCGGCTGCACCCCCTCCCACCCACCCGACCCCCCATCCCCACGCCCCCCCACCTCTACAAAGCATCCACCACAAGGTACAGAGGCAAAGCACGGGCCTGATAGTCAAGTAAAAGTAGGGCATTATATAAATGTATTATTTATTTAATGTTGAGCGAGCAAAAGAACCAGCGTGATGGGATTTTAATATTCCAATCACAGAGTCGGGGACCGGGACCGGGGGGGGTGGGGGGGGGGGGTTGGGCTAGAGGGGGCCGAGACAAATATTCGTGGAAGTTGCGCTCGTATAAAACATTCACAACGGCCCTGCGGTGCTGCAGCTCGGCGCAGGCTCCTCTAGAAGCCTCCGTGGCGTTGGGTTTAATGTCGAACAGAAAACTTTCAGAGGAGGCTTTGCGCTCGGCCCAGGCGTGCTCAGGTAACCTCGATAACCTTGCCAGACGTCTTTATTTTTATATATTTTTAAAAACACGCCCAAGATATGAATCTTGTGATATGAATCACAAATCCTCGCCGCTTGGCAAATGGAAAACACAAGGGCAGCGTTCTGGCGCGGAGGCGGGGCTTAGCAACGGAAACACGGTGAACGATGCATGTCTGTGAAACATGGAACAGTTACTCTTTTTACTGGCTTCATAAAAACAACATTTTTTTTTACAAATGCTAACTTTTCTATGTGCGCCAAACTCACCTTTTACTTCACTCCTTTTAGTGGTCATTTGTGAAAGAAAAGAATACTTAAAAACATAGCACAATTAAATGAGGAAAATGAAGAAAATGACCTGCATAGCTTCCAAGCACAAGAGCATTTAAGTAGATGGCTTTGGCTTAACAAGTCAATATTTCCATACAGTCCCCCGTTAAAAGAAAACCCTTGACCCATTTTGGCCGTTTAATGCAATATATTCCAATTAAAATGAGCTTTTCTTGATGAATATGACTGAAGCTAAGGCTATCTACTCAAACACTCTTGCTAGGCTTAATTAAGACAGAGCCACACATTTAGCCAGGGGGCTAGGGGGGGGGTCAGGATTTTAACAAGGCATTCTGAAGGGTCAGCTCGGCCACAAAATGATTCACTACCGCCCTCGGGTCCGGGACGCTAAGACGAGAAGGAAAGCTCAATTCCCACTCTGGAAACGTGCACAATATTCCGTGGATTAGGACATTCATACCAGCGTTGGGTTGTAATTCTGTTGATTTTAGGATTTTGAATGAGCGATTTTAAAAGGGGAGGGGGGGGGTTGGCAACTACCCTCGCTGCTCGCTATGACAAAACGGAGTGCAACTTTTCCAGGGGTCAGCGGAGCTGAGGCGGCGGCACAAGAGAGGCATTGTACCGTGTGGTGGGCTTTTGGCGGCAGGGGGAGATGACCGCGAGCTGGATCTGGGGGGGGGGGGGGAGGGTTCTAGAATGCTAATTGGCTACGGAGGAGAAGGGATCGGAGGAGAAGGGGGTGGGGGGTGGGGGGAGTGGATAAGTGGGCAGGGCTGAGTGTGACAAAGTGGAGGGAGGAGGAAAAGGAACTAAGAAGTGGTTCCATACGTGTGCACGTGACATGGCCACCCCCTGAACCGGAGGTGGTGGCAGGGGCTTGTGTTGGGGACGGTCATCGGACGAGAAGAGGGTGGTGGTGTTGGTGGGGGTGGTGTGTGAGTGGAGGTCTGGGCTGGTGGGGTGGGAGGGGGGGGGCACAGGGGGTGGAGGGGGTGATGGTGTGGGCCTTACCTGCGTGGCTCTCTGGGTGTTGGTGATGGAAGAGAGGGTGGGGGTGAGGGGTGTGGAAGGGTGGCGCAGACGGCGAGGTGGTGGCCGGGCACACCGCGGCGGTGGTGGTGGTGGCGGCGGCGGGGGGGCTGGCGACGACGACGACGACCGGGGGGTCCGCTGGGGGCTCGGCGGCGGGGTCCTCACCAGGCTCCTCGCTGCTACCACCACCTCCACTACCGCCGGTACTGGCGTCTGGCGAGAAGGACGAGATAAGTTACATAAATACCAGAGGAGGACAACACAAGGAGCCGTGGCGAAGAAGGGACACCACGGCCCCACAAGACACTATACTTGGCATCTTCAGCGCTACCCACTCGAGAGAGGAGACAAGCAGGGTTTAAAAGGACATAGTATTGTGTCCATGTGTCTTAAGACGGCCTTATCCCTGCCTAGTGATAGACATTTGCACATTAACGCCAGGCGTGAACTACCAGTATTTATGCGGTCTATGACACAGGTCATACACTACAGGAGCTACAGCCTGTGGAAGACGTGGCTCACCGTATCGGCTGTTGAACAGGATCTGGACACACTCCCTCAGCGTGTTGATGTCCTCCGTCTCCTGGATGAACGAGTCCCACTTTTCTGGAGCGCAGCAGAGAAGCAGAAGATCGGCGGATCACGAGTGCCATTCATAAATCCTCCTTAAAGTGTGTGGGAGAGGCGTGTGTGCGCTGTCTAATAAAACACACCTCTACGTAATGAGAGATTTTTCTCTGAGGGGAAAAGTTTCTTGTTTTAAATCACTAGAGCCCTGGGTGGGGGGGGGGGGAGAAGAGATGTCTATATTGGCATAAAATGGCTGCGTGTAATACGATTCGGGAATTAATCTTCTCCCATCTACTCAGTCCCCCCCTTAAGAAATATGGCTAATCGTATTAAAAGATTAGCCTTGACATTTAAACGGCTTACCCCTGAATGGTTTAGAGGTTAGCATATTCTTCGGCCTCTGTTAAAAAGTGGTTTATCGTTCATTTTTGAGCATTCAGAATCAATCGGGAAGTTTGGACAGGAAGTTGCATTTATATATCTTCACTAGTGGATGGAAAATACTGAAAATGCTTCCAAGGCATCTATAACCACCACCACCACTGCTTTTTGTTTACTGTTGTCGATGCTCGAGCGGACTTCGTCAAATACTCCCCTGGCAAACTGGCTCAATTGTTCTTACCCGATTTCTCATGCACGATGGAGAACAGCAGTCTCTTGGAGATGTGAACCCCGGGGGGGCTCTGGCCGAGGTCATTGGGCACTCCGATCATCTCCTCTGAGAGAACACACACACACACACACACGCACACACACACACACACACACACACAAAATGGCATTTATACACCAAAGTCTGGACTTTTTAAAGTGACGAGTCAACGACCAGGCGAAAACGTCCTTACCGTGGCAGTAACCGTCCCTGGCCGACGCGCTCATGTCTCCCCCGGTCGACACGGCGCCCGGGCGCTCCTTGCCCAGGTTGAGGAGACAGACGGGCTTGATGTCCAGGTTGCTGTCGTGGGGGTGGGGCTTGGAGGACATGGGCATGCCGTACAGGAAGCTGGACAGCACCGAGTTGCTGGCGGTGACGGAGGCGGAGGATGAGGAGGAGGAGGATGAGGAGGAGGAGGAAGAGGGGGGGCTGGAGGACGTGGCGGATCCCTGCAGGGGCTGCTGGGACTTGGCGGGGTTGCCATGGGTGCCCGGCGACAGCTTGGCCGGGGGGGGGCTGTGTGTGTTGACGTCGGCACTGGGCCGGGACTCCCGGGGGCCCGAGTCCTCCGACGGTCTAGAGGAATAAACACAATAAACACATTAAAAAAAATTATAACATTAACATCACAGGTCGCACGTGTGCGGTACATCTATGCACGTGATCAACATCCGGTTTTCAATAGGTCGCCAAGTGGTTCCTTCTTATGCTCCAAAAGAGCCGCGCACGGAATAGCGACCCCTAGTGGCGAGTGTCCATGTATTATTCTAATCACACAGCACATCCCGAGTCCCTTCATTGCCGTGGAAAACGCTTGCAGCATATCCTCCCCGTCCCCTTTCTAACGTCGAGTCGCCACGGCGCGATATTAAACCTGTGTTTGTCTTTTTACCCTGGGATGTATAATCTGGTGTCCTTGGATAATGAGATCACCTTGTCCTCTGCATCAATATCCCACTGGTGCCCCCCCACCCCCGGGGGGGGATTCTGAATGTTTTATCTCATCTAATCAAAACAATTATCTTCTCCATCAACAGCTCATCATATGCAGGAGCCCAGACAGACCTAATTATTAAAGAGGGGGAGAGAGGGAGGGAGTGGCAGGCGGGGATGGAGAGAGGGAGACCATGAATAAAGCCTCCAGTTAAATGATTTTTCAACCTGGAGTCATCTTCCCATCATTTGGGGTCTAAGTGACGAATGCGGACAACAATCTGAGTTGAAATTGGTCTAGTATTGAGCAAGATTCCTTCAGCAGTCAGCCACAAAACGTCTGCAATATAACCCTTTGGAGCAATGTCTGTTGGACGACCTCTAAATGTGCTTGTTTTGTTTTAAGTGTCTGTCAATGTTAAAGAAAGAATCCCTTCAGAGAAATGCAACTTTTTTTCCCTTTACCTTTCACTTGACCCGGTCCTGTTTGTTATTGTGTCTATTAACCAAGCCTCACCCGAGGAGAAGTCTCGTTCTGAAATCTTACGAGAGTTGAGTTGTTGCATGAATGTGTGAGAGAGGAGTGGCGACCTCAGTTCGTTGTGTTAGACTACAGGAAGTGGCGCTACCCTGAAATTATTTTTAGCCTGCGTTTGCCCCTACTCTCCTCTTTGTCTTCGACTGGAACACCCCCTTGGGTTTTGTTCACTTTGTCCCGCACGGACAATATTTTCTGCGTGTTGTACAGCTGTACACTTTTGCAAACCCTAAAATCAAAAGGTGTTTGCCTTTAAAATGGACACCAAAGAGCCATACACATAGAAAAGGATCGTTTTTATCCAGTTGGACAAAGCTTTGAACAACCACAATGACAAGACTTATAACAACCATACAACCATACCGACTAGCCTACCATATCCAATTTAAAGAAGTTGATTGACTGTGCATTTTTTTCTTTTTAGAAAAACAAATTGTATATATACTGTATACATTAACGTATTTTAGGCTAAAGACTGGTTGACTTCTATACAATATATATGGGTGTATGGAAATATAGTAAATTACACTTCTTTGGTATGTAAACCAAGGAAGAAGAGCTACAGTAGACCATTTACGACTATATTATACAGGACTATACTATAGTATACAGACAACAATACACAAATGTCTTGTGTTTCGCTTCGCAGCAACGTGTGACTTTCCAAACCTTGTGAAAGCCTGTGTGTTGAATGCAGACTAACCACATTAAACCATTAGCCCAACACACTGGGTTTTAAGGGAGGGACGCGTGACATCTGTTATGTTAATAGAGAGACGGAGCCTTCATCTTCTCAAAGTGGGGCAGAAGTTCTCCTTTTTACAGCTTAATAAAAGCAATGGATGTTGCGGTGGTTGCCTTATCCATGTAAAGCGACCATTCAGCTCATGTAATTCAGCCTTAATGAGTCGTTCACATCGTGTGTGTTATAGAGCAGCCATTGGGGCTGCCGATGAGTCTCGAGACCCGTTGATTACAGGCTGAGCTACGAACTAAGACTCAAACTCAATTGAAACGGTCAAACTTTGACAGTGCCAAGTGTCGTCTATGGCTGGGCAAAATTTACCTCACGGCACATTTTTCGTCACATAAAACCGTCTGGGAAGTCGTCCTTTTGAAACTGTTTGGAAAAGGGCAGGCACTTTAAAAAAATACTTGGCAGGTGATTGGATGAACCATTTGCCAATCACCACGTTTGTAGCTGGCATCAGTTCCTCACAGGACGCTGATTGGTCCGAACCACTGTGGTTTGGACACAAGCGGATAACCTGAAGCCTGGCCAGACCAATCTCCGGAGAGAAACAGAATGTGAACTTGCGAGATCGGAACGGTCTCAGGAGACTCTGGCGAAATGTCGGCCTCGCCAAATTCGACACCGTTGCGAACAGTGCACTCGCTGTGTGAAATACAATACGCACACACACACACACACACACACACACACACACACACACACACACACACACACACACACACACACACACACACACACACACACACACACACACACACACACACACACACACACACACACACACACACACACACACACGTTTTGTGAGACTCACCGCTTCACAGAGAAGTGGATGCGGTGGCTCTGTTCCAGGATCTTCATGAGGGTCTTGGTGTCGTACTCGGAGGGCTTCTTCAGGCAGACCCCCTCCGGCAGCCCGTGGGCCACCACGCAGCCCGGCTCCTTCTGGAGCCACTCGTAAGGCACGGGGACCAGGCTGCTCTGTCCAATGGCCTCGCCTGCAGGGATCACAGACACACCGACCACGGTGAAGAAGACACAGGCAGTCCTGTACTGCCACCTGCTACCTGGGTGGCATCCAAATGTGAATATCAACTAGGAAACGGATGTTCAATGAAACCAGGGCAATTAGCGGAGATTCTACCCCATGCTGAGAAATAAGGTAATATCATATCACTGTTGTAGCCTCTTCACACTGGCTGCCCGTCACTTCTAAGGAGCACTGTTGAGCTTTATTTGAAATGCTTTTTAGATTTCATCCCCCTTTTATTTCTCCTCCTCATCCTCATCGTCCTCGGAGCCTCTGGTCCCCTGCGGACATGGTTCTCATATCCATCCAAGGTCAAGCCATAAAACTCTGATACCAGAAACAGAGTTTTCTCTTAGGGCTCCTGCAGTTTGTGGAGGAGGATATCTGGCAGAGGCCGTTTACCAAAGTTTCCTGTGGTATAATGTGGTCTTCCATATTTTTCACACACATTTTTCGTCATCTGCATTGCTTTTAAATCCATTCGCCTTTTTGAAGATAGTCTTCCTGTTTTGGCACAGGTGCCATATCACAAAAAGTCATTGTTGTGTCTTATTAGAAATACTAGTCGTGTGCCATTCGTAACGGGCCTATTGCTTGGCTTCTGGTAACACCTAAACAACTTCACGCTCGACATGGCACTTCCTTGGATCCTCCACACCTCCGCAATACACCTTTCAAGGGTGTTGGGAAAAATGTACGGACAATCGGACATAAAGAAACCAGGGGTGCTAATTCTGACTTTCCTGACCGATAAGCGACCCTCATGAACGGGTCATGAACCGGTCATGGACAAACGTTTGTTACCGAGCCTTTGTTACTACTAACTAATGATATCAGCTATGAAAGCCCCTGGGTTACGATTAGCATATAACAGGCTAACCGGCTATTATATTATTCTTTTCTCGTGCTCCCAGTGGCAACAAAGCTTGACAGCTCAGTCGGCCTTGCCGTTCCTCAAAGTGGTACAATGTACTAGTGAGTGTGGGGATCACCACTTGAGAAACAAAAGAGCAAAAGCTGCTACTTGCTAAAAGCGTGGATTGTATATGTCTAGAGGACATAATAATAACAAAGGAACGTCATACGATTACATCATCACTGAGTCAACATTGCTGATTAAAGGTGACGTAAATCTTAAGTAGCTAAATAACTTGAACAAATTATAAATAAATAAATTACGTTTTAGAGTAATGTTATAAGTTCAAATACAAAACTAATGAAGGATACTTAAATTATTAAAATATATGTACAACGGCAGTAAAAACGAAAACAGAACGTGAGGATCTATTTTAGAATTTATTTTCTTTAACCATTTAACTGATAAGTGTTAATCATTAAAAAAGATATATATATACAGTGTATAATATATTGCCGGTTAATGGTCAACATCCCTAGTTAGATGCGAGGCAAGTAAAGAGTTACCATGGTGATGATAATAAAATTGGTCCGTTTTTAGCAGAGAGGCTAGTTTGCGGCGTCTCCTTACTGTAAAGCACGGTGAAGACCTCCTCCACCATCTTGATGAGGACGAAGATGTTGGACTGGGGTTCCGAGAGGGAGGTGGGGCTGGGCCGCTGCTTCGAGGGCTCCCCCTCCAGGCCCTTGCTCACCTCTCCCTCCTGGACTTTGGTGTGTGTGTTTGCCGGCGTGTGTGTGACACTTTGCGAACACGGCACCCCTGACATAACACAGAGAAAGGAAAAAAGAAAATTCAATTGTTGAAGTGAAAACGTCTTAAAAAATAAAAGGGTATGTGAAGCGGGTCTACCAATATTGAAGCAAAAATAAAACAGGCCTACATGTTTGAATTCTAGGTCCACCATTTGATGTTGATAAAGTTTAATTTCACTATTCACAATGAAACTATTTGTGGAGTTTTTTGGACATTCTTTGCAGAAAGCATGGTAATGTGTCGAGTTCTTCAAGCATACATACTGGCATTTACTAGTCTGGAAAATTAATTTCATGGTGGAATGCATATTGAAAGCTAGTGATGTTCGTACACTAGGGCTGGCCCGAATATTTAAATTCAAACCTTTGAATATTCATTATGTCCTCCGAACGAATATTCAAAGGAAGAAGAAAAGTCAAACTATAGTGTGCATCTTTCCCCGCCTGAATCGGTGCCAGCGGAGGCCACTGCTGCAAAATCACGTTTGTAAATCAACTGACTGTTTTCACCCTTACATGTATAGTGTTATTTTACCAAGACAAAAAGCTAAACTACAATATCACCACGGCTATAGGATTGCCACGTGGACGTCAAACGGATGGTGTTCGTCAAACTAGTGTTTCGAAGACGTGAACTCACTCAGTGCTGAGGGGTCAGGCAGCTTACTTTGATTTACAGAAAGCAATTTAGGTTCTCTTCACGTTGCTCGTTCTTTGATTACTGATTGCACCTTTAAAATATGGGCGAAGGAACCTACGGCAAAACTTAAAGAAGTCCGTTTGGATTTCCCGCCGAGAGTTGAGGAAGCCCCTCCCCTTTTCCGTGCCCATGGCGATCACACTGTCCTCGTGCACGGTGATGCACGCCACCTCTGCATTCAGCTTGGACATGGCCAGGCACTACAACACAAAATACAGGGAGAAAATAGCCAGGTATCTACATTTAAAAAAAATATATTTAAAACTTACAGAAGCAAAAAGACGAGTCAACTAGTAGGGTCACCATTTTTGTTATTCACTGTTGAACTTATAAACACAATGCGTACTGTAAATATGAGCCACAAATAATTGACCGTTTTCAAAATAGAATTAAGGTCATGGCCTTTGTCCGACATCAGCATTTTAAGTGGGTAAAACTTTCCGTTGGTTGAAAAGCCCTCCGGCGCTGCATGATAACACACACAGATGCCTGCAAGCCTTCATGTGTGGAAAGATCTCCATTCATCGCTGGCAGTGGGGAGCTCGCCTCTGTGAGCTAGCTAGTAGCTCCTACTCCCTAGCTAGGGGCTGGACGCTTGTTGCTTTAATGGAGCGAGCCCCCAGCACAAGGTAAACACTGATACTAGGCGATGTATGTGTTTGCGGGAATGTATAGACCTATAGTCTCCAGATAATGTCGTTTTTTGCAGGCCTGGACCTTGGCCCTGATGATGTGGACCTGCACAACCAACATAGATTTACATAACAGGGCTAGAACCGATGCAATCGCATAATCTAGCAGTTGGACTGGACAATATAGGTCAAAAAACGTGTCACCATTAATTACACTATACTGCAATGGCAATATGGCTGGCACAATACTTTAGAATAACCCACGTGTGTGTGTGTGTGTATTCGTATAAAGTTGATCAGAAAAGTACAAATAAACTCACATAGGCTAAACAGTCATTGCAGCTTTTACTAATTATGCAATTTCTAAATACATTCTTCAAAATAGAATTACAGTCAGTCTATGGGTCCAGCATCAGTCTTCTGAGTATAACACTAGCAGTGCAATTCTATTTTGCAGGGCTAGAACCGGCTGCGTTGATACATACCACCGAGTCCAGCGCGGACACCAGACTCGTGAGGATCTCCTGTCTGGTGGATACCAGCGGGCCAGCATGGTCCACCCGGGAGTTTGTCCGGACACCTTCACATGCAGACTTTCGTATCTGAGCCATGCCGCTGCAGAAAGACAAAGGAGACATTTACAAATGGAGGTCTAGCGGTGGTTTACAAGTGCAGTGACGCTGGCACGTCTGATGCTGGCGCGATGATATCATCTCATGGAAACAGGACATTGGCAAAGCTAATAGGTGGTTTGAACATTGTGCATTCAAAGATCAGATTATGAAAGGCATGAAAAAGGATAGAGCAAGAAAAGTTCCAGAAGTTCTTGTGAATTACTAGTGGGCAGTGCTTATGGACTAATTTGTATACTATTTATTGGAGGAACTGTGTGTGTGTGTGTGTGTGTGTGTGGGGGGGAGGGGGGGTTGGGGTGCGTGTGTGTGTGTGTGCGCGCTTGGGTAAAGCTTAGACTCCATGTTTTTTATAATGGTGTTTATAATGTGTGTGCCTGGGTAATACCATGTGTTTATGTTCTATGTATAGTGAATATGTAAAATGGTCTACGTCTTGTCTTGTAGCTTGTATGGCCTCTTTTTTATGTATGTGTCGCCGATGCTCTCTGTGTGCCCAAAGCAAATTTCTCTCGTGAGAGAGACAATTAAAGGACTTACTTACTTACTTAGGCTTATTACTATCTCCGGAGAGAAACAGACTACTATCATTTTCACATTAAGGACACAGTTTAATGTAAATGTACACAAAAGTACACAAAAGTACACAAAGGGCTAACCACTCTAGCCTGTATAAATTGGAGTGTTGTGTATTTTCTAGATCTAATGACTAATGTATAATACTATAGAGATGCATTATTACACAGTATAGGCAATTAACTTTCCTTTGCATGCTTGTCCTAGATTTAATCAGATTTAACATCCAAGGACAATCTAATCTAATCCTATATTCCTATATCTTCATTGCCATTGACCCATTTTTAAAAAGGACAAACTAATCTGATTCGAATTAATCTAATCTACTCTAATCTGAAACGTCTGAGTCGTACGCTTTTGAAGGCTAGTGAGTGATCCCAGAGCGTCGTTTCACACTTTCCAGACACTCGCTGGAAAACATGGAAAAACAACGAATAAAAGTCAACAATTAGAATAAACACGGTCAGGGAATTAGCTCAAATAAGAGGCTTATGTGATGATAACAGCTGTATTTTCATCCAATAGCCAAGTCGGCAAGCATGGGGAAGGTTAAACGAAATGTTATTTTTCTCAGAAAAAAAAAAACAGATTCACTTTTCATCCTCAGTTTTCTCCCCTGAGAAGGGACGGAAATTGTAAAAAATGTAGGCCTACCTCTCAAAGGCATAAAAAAAGGACAATATTTATCCACTGTGCTAAAAAGCCCATCCGTCTCTTGGCTTGTACAGCGGTGTAGCCGGATGACTCCTATTACAGAGCACTGCTGACCACCGAGATTAGATTAGATTAAATTACATTAGGGTGCAATTCAATAATCCCTTTAGGGAAATTGGGTTGTTGCAGCAGCAGCAGTCACGAATTGGGGAAGAGACGGGCATTGAAGTCCACCATGACGACCACAACATTGAAATCTTGGACTATTGGATTTAACTATTGGTTGGCAAGGACATAATTTTAACTGGTTTAATAAGGGGTATGTATAGAATGCAAGTGCCATAACCAAATAAATGAACAAATAAGATCAATAATTGTAAATGGAAAAAGACGAGAGAAAAACAGAGAACAGAGAGAGGGTGGGGTAGAAAAAAACCAAAACGTGTGCCATCCTAAATCCAGGCAGTGTTTTCTCATGGCAACTGAAATCCGTCACCTTGGAAACTAATCTCGGGGCATTCGAACAATGCAGCGCTGGCCTTTAATCTCTCCAGACACTAGGAGCCATTATGTTGGCCTCCGGCGAGCCCAAACCCACTCAGACTCAATGGAGGAGAGAGGGCGGGACTAGTCGGCGGCTGCACCCGTTTCAACACGCCAGGTCGCTTTGCCTGTCTAAATCCACCTTCCCCTGGGCCTGGGAGGGGGGCGGCTGCGGTAAACATTAGCCCCCCGCTCCTAAAGAGACGGCCTTGGAACAGACGGCCTTGCCTCCCCGTACTTCCCCGAATGTATTTTGGGCAAAAGGAAGCAACAAGGGAAGTGGAGATGGGATGCAATGCGTGCATGTAGTCAGTGAGTTGTCCTTGGTGTTTATGATGACAAGAAGAAAGGCTCTGGGAGGGACTGTACTAATAAAGGGGTCATCTTGGTCCAGCGCTGGAGTTCTGCGCACATTTGCAATCGGAAAACAAGTGAATAAATGAAACCGATTCTTTGGGTGACAATTGTTGTGACACAGTGACATAACACCTGGAGCTGCTGTTGAACCAACGATGAATACAAACACATGGTTAACTGGCTGCGCTCTCGCTCTCAGTCTCACTCTCGCTCTGTGTCTGCATATGTCGGTGTGTACAGTATGTGTGGCCGGCTGGCCGCAGAAGTGTTTCTTCTGGGCTCCTACTGGTTAAATGGTCCTTACTGGCATCATGGCTGTTGTGCTCTGGCTTAGTTTAATTTAATTAGATAGATAAAAGCTCATTTTCCATATCCACTAGGCTATGATGCTAATGTATGTGGCCAATGACGTGAAGGGTAATTGGTGTAGGCTTAAATATCAGTGAGAAAAGTAAACACAAAGCACTTTTTTGACTTCAGAAATCTGGCTGATTAAACAGACCATTTTATAAAACCTATTCTCAATCCTTGAATAGTCCATCCATCCATCCATTTTCGTCCATTTAACCAGGGCCGGGTCGCAGTGGCAGCCGGCTAAGCAGGGCCCCCCAGGCTTCCTTCTCCCCAGCCACACTCTCTAGTTCCTCCTGGGGGGTCCAGAGGCGTTCCCAGGCCAGACGAGATATATAATCCCTCCAGCGGGTTCTGGGTCTGCACCGGGGTCTACTCCCAGTTGGACGTGCCCGGAAAACCTCCAAAGGGAGGCGCCCGGGGGGCATCCTAATCAGAAGCCCGAACCATCTCAGCTGACTCCTTTCGACGCGGAGGAGCAGCGGCTCTACTCCGAGCTCCCTCCGGATGTCTGAGCTCCTCACCCTATCCTTAAATAGTAGGCCTAACATATCCAGCCCAATTCATTGTTTAAAGTCTGTCTTTATTTGTTTAAAAAAATTGTAGTGGAAGATTGTAGCACCATTGGCTCCTCAGCCATGCATGTACACAAAAGCTCTGAAAACAACTGAAATAATCAACCTGTCAAGGAAGGGCTAGCAAAGATGTATCTCAACATAACAACCATCATATTCCTCTAACTTCCTCAAGCTAGTGACCAAAGCCGGGCGAAATAGGCCCATCATGTAAAGTCAGAAATGTTATTCATGGGAGGAAAAGCCCCTGTGATACATCTGCCCTATAGTCCAGATCAAGACCACTATATCCCCATCTCATGTACACAGAAACAAAGACATAGCTGTCAACAGTATAGCAGGATTTACTGGCTGTTATCTGCCACTTTAGTGGTAGTAGTCAGTGTAATAATAACCACATCCTAGGCGATGGAAACGGCTCGCTTGTTCTACCGAGCCTAACCAAGTAAAAGACTTTGTCGATTACTTCTCATCTACTAAAATGTATGCCTAGATAAGAATTAAAAGAACATAAACCATCTTTTCTCAACAAAATGATTATTGTACCACCAGTACTAGTAGCCCTAAAGCATGACTCAATTCAATGATCTGCAAATCCTGCTTCGGGTTTGGAGAAGAATAAATCCACCCTGGAAGCAACACAATAACAAGGAAAAGGAAGGCAGAGAGGGACTTTTCCCCGACAAGATTCAATGTGTAGCGTAATAACAGAGATTTGTTGCTAGCAATTACTTGTGAAGAAAAGCTTCCAGATGTTAACACAAGAGGTGTTAAAACAACATGGCATGCGGCTTTGGCACCTATTGGCGAGGCTATATTCACACTCAAGGTGCTGATGCCGCCGATAATGGTTGTGAGGTTAAAGCACGCATACAATAACCAAGGCAACCCATCTAAACTGTCGCTCCTTACAGAGGGAAAGCCCGTGAAAAATTATTCATGGCACCTTTGCAAGATTATTATTGACACACATGTATGGTGCACATCGACTCGCATATGGGCTTGGGGTAACGTCAATATTTGGCCAACAAAGGTGTGTGCGCGTGCGCTTAAAATGACAGCCGATGCATTGTGAACAGAGGGGAGGTCAGGGGGAACGTCTGAATAGTGTCAGCGTCTGGGGAACTTGTGCCGGCACTCACAGCTGTGGTTGGGGTTTATTAAAATCAATGAGCCACAACGTACACTGAAGCTATGGCTTTGTTTTGCTGTCGTTACTGCCTTTATTGCACTGCTGTTTGACACTAAAGCTAGGACTGTGAGGATAGAGACTTGGCTTTCAAAGCTGCTGATCGAATCATAGGTTAAAATAGTACTATTGTACATTTATTTGGGCATTAAAATAGGTTTCGGGAGAAGAGATTTAGGGCTGGGCAAAATAACAACATTATATTGATATCACATTACGGGACTATATAGGCATTTTTCATTTGTCTTTACATTTGTCACATTCAGTTCACACAGGAGTATACAAACATAGGGTTTACTATTGGTTATTGTACATACATATTTGTTGAATTACCAGAGAACATGCTATATTGTGATATATATCGTTAAAGAGATACTAAATTAGGTCAACTATATCAAGATAGATATCGCACAGCCCTAATTTCAATAATGCCTTTCAAGATTAGAAGCAGTGGAATTTGGTTTGAACAAGAGCAGCAGAAGTACGCAGACCCTATAGGTCTACCTGCAATAGCCCTTTTAAATGTGCTGACGTTGACCAGCTAACTAATTCAATGTTCCATAGGCTTGGATGCTTTTTATCAGAGAACAAGAATGAGCAAGTAGACATAGCCAAGCACCCAAGAAAGGTTGCATACCTGGCTTGCTTGTCTTCTCATACTAGGTTAGATAGCCAGCCACATGTTTGGGCAATCAAATTCAGCATCAACCTCTTGCCCTGTCTGCTGCCAGATTTGGTAATCCCCACGTTTAACAAAGAAAACATCTAAAATAGGATGTCTGTGTGTGTGTGTGTGTTTGTGTGTGTGTGTGTGTGTGTGTGTGTAAAAAGGGGAAGTACTTGATTGAACCTACAGTCGGGGCACCCATTACACCAGACAGAAGACAAATCATCTGGAAGTGAACCAAATAGTAATGGCTTTTAATGAAACATGGACATCTACAGGGGGTCATAGAGGTTGGACATGCTGCCTTCTTGAGAATATAAAAGACCAGTTGCATTGCGTAACACAGTCCCAACTCTCAGTGATGCCTGCTGTGTACAGTGTGACAAGTGCATGCTTTTCCTCCTACACAGGTCAACCTATTTAGATAATGACATGTCAACATCACACCATACATACATACATACATACATACACACACACATACATACACACACACACACATACACACATACATACATACATACATACATACATACATACAGAACTGTGGACTAGGGGAGAGGGGGGGGGGACACTTGGCTATCAATCATCTTATTATTTAGATACAATAATGATTCATGAAGAGAAATGATTCAATGAAGTATAGCCTACATTGAAGAACTCCTGGCTCCCAAGTGAAACATTACGTGTGTGTCTCTATGGTGTGTGTGTGTGTGTGTGTGTGTGTGTGTGTGTGTGTGGTCACAATACTAAAACAGGAGAGAGTTGAAGTTGAATGACTATTTTCATTTGGAAGAGCCCATTTCTACAAGAATACTGCAGAGTTTGTAACACAGTACTGGCCAAGTTATTACAAAGTGTGGGGTGGGTGGGTGTGTGTGTGTGTGTGTGTGCTAAGATAGTGAGTTTATATTACAATACAAGACAATATTTATGATGAATCTTCCAACAGTCCTATAACCACCACCACCACCACCATTATTATGATGATGATGACAGCCAGCTTAGCTTTGTTCTGCCTGCACGCATGATGATGATGATGATGATGAACACAGTAACGCTAACTAGCGGGCTAAGCTACATGATGCTAAATGAGCTTCCACGACATGACAGACAAATGAATCCCACAACACAACACAAAAGGCACTGTTACGCTGATGCTGATGGCTCCACTTGTCACGTCATGCGTGGGGCAGAAAAAACGGCCATGAGAGAGATGAGCTAAAGCCACGGCTACGTTGCTGTGTGGGGGTAATTAGCGGGCTAATGAAGGAGCGTGTACGTAACTAGCCATCTTAACGGGTTAGCCCCCCCGTTGTATTAGCCTAGCCACCGTGCTAGCAGATGTTAGCTGTTAGCACTCAGCTGTCGGGTCGGATTATAATAATAATCAGAATCAGAATCGGAATCAGAATGAAAAAGGAAAGTCACGTCCGGACACTTGGAAGAAGACTTAAAAAAAATAAAAAATAAAAAATAATCTTACCTCAATTAACGATTAAACGGCGTGTTGTGTCGGTGGCTCACTGACCGTCTGTCAGTCAGTCAATCCCCCCCGGAATAGCTTTATTATATATTATATTGTATTATATTCCCAGCCGTTTATAATCCATCACAAACGCTCAAAAAAAACCGCCGTAATCCCGAGCATCGCGAACCACAAAAACCACAACAACAAACAACAACAACAAACAACAAACAACAGCGGTCCTCGCTCGCCGGTTTATACTACAGTACAGTTTATGTTGTATATTTCAGTTTCTTTTCACCCCCCCCCTCCTCTGTCTTTGTTCTATAATCCAGTAAAATTGAAACTCATTCGCCTGGTCTAATCCCAGCCCCGACTCAACGACAGCATCTATTGGCTGCGGATCTACATGCAGGATTATTAGGGGAACCTCTGGAAGGAACGCACACACTACACACACACATCACACACACACACACACCCACCCACATCACACACGCACAAACACACGCATCACACACACATCAATCACGTTGACTTTTTGCATTATATGTGTATATTTTTGTAAACCTATTGGTTATGTCATGCGCAATACTTCTTCTCAATATTATCCCTGCAGTATTACCATGCTACATTACCTTTCATCATTATGTGCAATATTCTTAATATTCTTTATATGATGTGCAATACTTCCTCTTACCATTATTATTATTATTATTACCCTTTTATTACACTTCAATTATTGCCCAATTGTTTTTACTGACTGAATATCTTATCTTATCTATATTTTTATACTTCACCTATATTTTTATACTTCTCCTAGCACGTAAATTTGTAAATCTTTTATTTTATTTTTTATTATTCTACTGTTTATTTCTCTATTGTTTTATTCTATTGCTATGCAACCTGGTACAAGAATTTCCTTCGGGATTAATACAGTTCTATTTTATCTTATTTTATCGTATCTTTCAGATGAAAGAAACGAAAGTCTGAAATGTAAAATGTATGCAAAGTATTGTGCATTTATAGTGAGCAAATACTTGCCTCTCTCTCTCTCTCTCTCTCTCTCTCTCTCTCTCTCTCTCTCTCTCTCTCTCTCTCGCTCAATTCAATTTCAATTCAATTTTAAGATCTTTATTGGCATGGGACACGTACATGTACATTGCCAAAGCGAGTGGTAAATAAAAACAAAAACAAAACAAATCAAATTTACAATTGTCGATTTACAAATGTACAATTGCAGATATTCTATAACAAAGAAATATGGGTATCTAAAATATACTTATAAAGAACTAAATATATACAGGTAAGTAAGTCAACTTTAAAAAAATATATATAGCCTAT
This sequence comes from Coryphaenoides rupestris, assembly GCA_002895965.2. Lineage (NCBI taxonomy): Eukaryota > Metazoa > Chordata > Actinopteri > Gadiformes > Macrouridae > Coryphaenoides > Coryphaenoides rupestris. The sequence continues at coordinate 120,291 of PIJE02000766.1, forward strand.
ATACAAACAATACAAAAATAAAATAATAAAATTTAAAAATTTTAAAAAAGTGGAAAAAAGGGGGATTGACAGGTGATTGACAGTCTCTCTCTCTCTCTTTGTATCTGGACCTACTTTTTGACATTGAGATCATTTAAAAAGTGAAGCTCATTTTTCATCATGCGGTCACGTGACGTTACTGATTAAAAGGGAAAAAAACACACATACACATGATTTTTCTGCTTTCCTTTAATAAACGGATTAAATGTGCGATAAATGTGCAAATGCGCATCTCCAGACTGGGACATTGTGTCCAGCTGTTATTTGTTATTGGGAGGGGAAACGTTACGAAAAACTGCTTGACAACACTGAAAGGTCCTGGACTGCATGGAGGATGTTACATTGACAGTTTAGGTTGTGGTTGAAGTTAAAAAATGAGAGCTTGTCAAAAATGTTTTCAGTCATATAACGCACTCAAGCGCTCAATGCCCAAGCTCCGACAGGCTGCGGTTCACTCACCGGCCAAAGGGGTCAGTAATGAGAAGGAATTCCATAAAGAAAAGTTGGACTCGATGAATAAAAGTACAACAATCAACAATGTAGATTGAACAGTGACTGCTACTTCACACCATGATAAGTGCATGTATGAATATAAAGTGACATTGCACTGAGATCTTTGAGCTCTGAAATGAATCTGGAAGGGTCAGGTACTATATTATACAATATACACATCATCTATTTATTGTAACTATGTACAATACACACACATCTAAAATATATACAATATACATGTATATGTATATATATTTTTATATATATAATCTATATACAGTATATATAATGTGTGTGTGTGTGTGTGTGTCTGTGTATGTGGGGATGTAGGTGGAGAGTGAATGCAAGAGACAGGTTCACTAACAGACAGGCAGGGAGGGACAGACAGACAGGCAGGTGGGGACAGATAGACCGACAGACACAGGGACAGGCAGACAGAGACAGACCGATAGGCAGAGAGACAGACAGATGGACAGAGAGAGCGACAGACACAGGGACAGGTAGACAGACCGATAGACAGACTGATAGGCAGAGAGACAGACAGATGGACAGAGAGAGCGACCGGCAGGCAGAGATACAGACAGTCACTGACAATGAAGTGACAATTAATCCTTGCTAGAGAGGGAGGGGGAGAGAGAGAGAGAGAGAGAGAGAGAGAGAGAGAGAGAGAGAGAGAGAGAGACAACCGAGACGATAGTTTTGAGAATACCTATGGATCATAACTTTTCCACTCCCACTGACAGGGACCCTGCTCATTTCCATGGCAATGTCAGCTTCACCAGCTGACTGTTGGAATTAGGTAACCAAGGTGACTGATTAATTACAGGTGAGCACGCTATACCACCCCCCTGCCACCCCCGGCCGGTCCAAGGCCAAATTTCTTTACCAAGGCCATTTTTATATTGGATGTTCTCCTGGCTACATGTAGAAAGCATACATCCTCATAAATCTACAAACAAATCATCTATAAACACGCCTAAACCAGTCCGTGGAAGTGAAAGGACCTGGGAATATACATGTTTGTTGGAGAAAATGTTACCGTATTAAGAAACTGTCTGATAGTCGTGGCTCAGTCAAATCTCTACAATCATTTGTATTGCTGGAGATTAATTGTCACGTCTTTGACCTCAACCTGATGTTTTGGCGTTCTTCTATTTGACCGTTGAAAAATAAAGAACTTAATAGACAAAACAAATTAACAAACAAAAAAAAGTTGATTCATATATTAACCTGGATATTTGTACACGTTTCTGTTCAGTTAAATAGACCAGCTTGAAGTAAAATAATCTACATGCATAACTATTAATCCTAGTGGAAGATAATGCTGATGTCTACTGAATGAAACAAAATGCACTGACCAACTCTGTGAAATAAAGCACCACAACTCTTTGCCCACATTGTTAATATTTAATGACTCAATCTCTGAAACCGTTAATAATCAAGGGTATAAATCTTCCATTGGAGAATATCTTATAAAGTATTCAAGGAAAAACAATAGCGTTAGCTGACCCAAGTCCACCCAATACTGATAAGAATTTAGTGTCCGTGAATCAGGTTCACAAAGGGACCTGTCGTCTACAACCTAGTTGAGCTGTCATTTGGAAAATTACAATATTCGGAAGACTTGCTTTATTTAGCTTTTGGTAGCATGTCGGAAAATAACATCAGAGGTGAAGTGCTCCCACTTTAAGCCCTTTTTTTGTATTTCTACCAGAAAAGAAAGGCCTTGATGTATACACCATGTTCAGCATCACATTTAATCACATGAGGGTGTGTATGGAAGGAGTCGGGAACACAGGGGGGAGCAGGAGAACATCACTGGAAGGCAAGAGGTATAATGGTAGTAGATTGAGTTTTTATAGAACGCTTCAGTTACGAAACGACACGCTGTTAGTCATTCCATAGACACACGTGAACATTGGCAACACAGCAGGGCTCTCCGTTTTAATTTATATCCATTTATTTTCAGTCCTCAGATTAAGCCACTTGTTGGGGGGTGGGGGGTGGGGGGGTTCTTGCTGGCCAAACACCACTGACATGACAGAGCATTGTTACAAGGCATAGTAGCAAAGTAGGAGCAATAAATAACAGAGGCGGGCGGGAGGGGTGCACCGATCGGACCCCCCCTTCGGTTTCCTCTCGGTCGCTGTCCGCCATCTCAGGTTTCAGGATTCAGGAGTTTTTGGGTTGGTTTCCCCCCGAGGAAACTCCTGGATCCACGCTGTCTATCACAAACCATCCCATTTTAACGATAATACCACTTGTCACTGAAGTCCTTTTGCCATCTACATTTCATAGTACACTGAGCTGACTCTGTCTGCGATTGGCTAATAGGTGTTTTCTGTAACACATAAATTCAGTTTAGAAGGATCGTTGTTTTGGTATTAACTGCAAACGAAGGAAAAGTTCTTCAGGAGTCCATCGTAGCGTTTGGCTAAACGTCAAATTGTCTCTATTTTCTCATGTTGGAAATGTACCTCGGCGTGATCTGGTTCAGGCTTCTCTCATCCTGGCGTGTTCCTGGGGACCAGAGAGACGGAGAGATGAGTAGAGATAGAAACTGGACAGATTTCCGATTGTATTATCGTATAACAACTATGATGACAAATGACAAAAACTAAATACGAACATCTTGGGTCAGGTCGGCCTCTTGCTGATGAATGCCATTCGCTGAATTTGCCCCATGAACCTGAAAACAATCAAGGAAAAGAATTATCATAACATTGTCATAGCATTGTCATTTGAAGAGAACAAGATTCGCACATCTGTTCTTAAAGTGAATCTATTTATTGCTTATTTTTAGAATTTTTAGAATTTCTTAAAGTTCAATGTTATGCACCAATTCTACAAAAGCACATTCCTTGTTTGCAAAAACTAAGGCAATAAAGCTGATTCTGATTCAAGTACTCATAAATTGCTAGTTTAACCTCTTGCTGTCAAATGGCAAGACTTGTCATCAAAAGAAAGTGGAAGAATACAAATGGTACGATATGATATCGCTCCCTCTAACAGCGATCAGATCTGCGTATTATTATTATTATTATTATTATTATTGTTATTGGAGCTGTTCTTCAATACCCCTCAAAACGTATATCAGGGTCATGTGACGTGAGTGACGTGGGTGTGGCTATCGCATGTCTTCTTACGGGGCTCTTGTCGGGGTGCCGGCGCATGGCCTGCACCAGCTGGTCCACATGCTGGTTGTGCTCCATGGCATTCCTCAGGGCGTCCTCCGTGCTCAGCAGCCGCTGGCGCAGCCGCGTCACCTCCGAGTCCAGGGCAGACGGGTCCAGCAAGGAGTAGCGCCGGTGGTCCGGGGACGAATGCTCCCGACCCTGAAGAAAATTTGTGAAGAAAATTGAAGGAATCAGCAACATTTTTAGGCATTTTTTTTGGGAGGGTGCATATTTATTGTTTGGCAGTTTCCAAATTAAAGACTTCTTAATACACACAACATATGATGTTGATGTTGAAAATCCCAGCCCCCCATCCCCCACGCACACTCACTCTCAAGTCAAGTTCATCCCCGAGGGCTTTCACGGGCCCCCCTTCAAATCGATGAATCTCAAAACCTTTGTGTGTTCATCACCGGAGACGAGACACTGAGGTCCTCGGGTCTAACTCAGGGGATTGGTTAAATCCTCAAGCGTTGACCGTTGACTGCAAACGATCGAAGAGGGCCGCGATGGCCCTGAAGGGGGCTTTATAGTCGCCATTCGTGTGTGAAGTGTGCGTACGCGGGCCACGCTCACAGCCAGGGTGTTTATAGTGGCCGTTACACTGCCCTGTGGAGTGTAGGATGTCAGAGCTGTACGACCACGAGACACATCGCCATAGGAACCCTGTGCCAGGGCTGTGGTGGCGTCTGTGGACTGTGTGTAGTTGGTGGCGGGTTTAAGCAGACAGATTTAGTCTGGGGCTGGAGGTGAGGCTGCACACCAGCCAGCCATCATCACACACACACTCACGAGAGCGCTAACATGCTAGCATTTGTTCCAACTGCTCTGTCCACATTCACCGACAAACTCAATGCAATACACCAGTTTATTCAACATCCACCTGAGTCCTGGAAAACCACTTTTAGTGGCGTGTGTAGCATCAACCAATGGACCTTTCCACCCTGTCAGTCACGTGGAGAATAATAACCAATAAGATTGCCTGATTACTTAAGACCACGCCCCTTGCAACAGAGCCGCCATGATGTCCCACAAACAAAGCTTGTCCCGCGTTGTTGTGTTCATAGATTAGACTACAGCTACATTTAGTTAGAACAACATGGTTCTTAGATGCGCTTGGGGAACGTGCAATAATGACCACAGATATCCAGAGAGATTACAGGGAGCATCCATGCAGTCTGCAGGACTTGTTTTTAACACATGGATAGAGTTTATGTATTTTACATTTGGACAACTACATATGGCCTCATAGAGACATTATTATTAAAAACATGCCTGAAAACTTTAGAAAATAATTTCCTTCTACTTTAGTCATTATTGATGGTACTGAATGTAAGACCCAGGTGCCATCTGCACTGGCTTTACAGAGTCAGCTTTATAGTGACTATAAGTCAAGCACAATCCTCAAAGCATTGACTGGATGTGATCCAAGTGGGTCTGTTATTATTGTGTCTGAGTTATTTACAGGTGCTGTATCTGATAAGGCAATTACTGAACGCAGTGGTTTTTATGATTTACTTAAAACATTGAAAGTTCACATGTGCAACAATCAAATGGTTGATAGCGACTCCACACATCAATTTACAGCAGCGCCGACACAAAAAGCTACAAAGCTCGCTAATTAGTTCAAATTCAAAGGTTTATTTGTCACCTATTTCAGTGTACAGGTACATTGAGCAGGGAAATGTTTTTTTCGCTAGGACCAGATTATTACCGTGCCATTGTGTGATTAGCATAGCTCGGTGATTAGCCCATTGTAGCTAGTAGTTAGCAGATCTTAGGCTTATTTTCATTGTAAACACATCACTAACGTACTCACCCTGCTTTACATGTGCAGTAGGACTTCACCATTTTGTCCTGACGAATTTCAATGTGGAGTTTGTGAGGCGTTTGTGTCTTCCTCATAGATCACCAACACTTAGCATCAAGTTTTATGTTGTCGTCTGCTCCGTCCGAAATCCGAATGTCATGAATATATCCTTGTGTCAAATAGTTCAAGCCTTTCTGTAGAACTCTCTTAGATAAAGTAGCGGCATTTGGCAAATAACATCCAGCGATATTGAGAGAGAATCATCAGCAGGGGGGCGTTGTTCAGCGGACATTTCGGTAACATGCTGCAGAGCTGTGGGAAAGCTTGGGGGACATAGCAACAGTAACTAGGGGGGGGCGGGACTTGCCACTTGAATAGGGAAAGGTCCATTGCTACAACGTCATTTTCACATCTCACGGCGGCGACGATAACTTGGGTTTAAAGGCTGATTTACGCTCGGGCGCTCAACACTTTGAAAAGTGTCGTTCGACAGAAATGAAAGTGAGATGAGTTTTCAATTTATGCTTCCGCGAAAGGTTCAGTGGTCTCCATCACCAGACTATCCTCCAGCCGTTCTCTATCTTTCGTCAGATTTACGTTTCACGTTACGTTGCAAAGTTATGTTACAGACAAAAATACCAATAATGAAGTGAAAAGTACAATCTCCATGGTGACGTTACAAAACTACCCAATCACATTGCGTGACAAAATATGACGACGTTACGCGACATGAAAAAAAAATCATAAATCACCCTTAACACTCCCACCTCCCGCTCCCCAGGTCCTCCCCCCTCCCCCCTCACCAGGAGAAGCAGCTTGTCCCGCAGAGTCTTGATGTCCTCTTGGAGCTTCTGCTCCTTCACCCTCCACTCCGCCTTGTGGACCTCCCTGCCCAGGTCCCGCTCCATGTCCCGCTCCAGGTCCCGGGAGTGGCGGTGGGAGTCCAGCAGTAGCACCCGCAGTTCATTCAAACTCCTGGTGGGGATTTAAACAGAAAAGAAAGACTTAAATACTTTCATTTAGCTTTGGTATACTGTATGTACAAAACAAAAAGGACAACGTAAACTTGAATCTGTTCAATATTGTCTATGTTGACAGAGACCAGAAATAGACGCATGCCACAGCTTCTTCAATTTTAACCTGATAATAGTAATTATGCATAATTAATGGACATGGTGGCTGCATTTTTTTAATATAGCGCTTTAAAAGGTACTCAAAGGAGAATGTCTGAGGTGTTGGGTGCAGATAGATCCAGAGGGAGGGGGCAGCGATGGAGAAGGCCCTGTCTCGGACCAGGTGAGAGGGGTGAGCAGGTTGGCGTTTGCAGATCTGAGGTTGCGGGTGGGAGTGCGTTGGTGCAGGAGGCCAGTGAGGTAAGAGGGGGATAGCTTGTGGAGGGCTTTGTAGGTGATGAGGAAACTTTTGAACTGGACTCTTTGCTGGACGGGGAGCCAGTGGAGGTTTTGAAGGACTGGGGGTGATGTGATCTCTGGTGCGGGAGGGGGTGAGCAGACGGGCAGCTGAGTTTTGGACGTATTGTAATTTGTTGAGGGTTTGCTGAGATAGTAGAAGAGATAGTTTTTGTGATGTGGTTGTCACGGCGTTCGAAGGAGAGGGTCTGATCAAAGATGACACCAAGGTTACGGAGGTGTGTGGAAGCGGGAACTATGGAGCCATCGATGCAGAGGGAGAGACATCGAGACAGGATTTGTTGAGTGATTTGGGGCCGATGATGAGGATTTCAGATTTATGAGTTGTTCAACTATTGCAATATTCATGAAATGATGTTGACCTGTATGTATGTATCCTAGCGGGTTCATGTAATATTTGTTTTATATCAGGCGTTAAATCATACATGCTGCAAACCCTGCAAACTCAAAGGTGCCGTCCACAGTCACCAAAAAATAAACCAAAGTAGGTGTACTTTGGTCTGAGCACCATTCGCCTACCTCTCCTTTTTCAGTAGCTCCTGGCTGATGACAACCAGCTGCCCAGATGCATCATGGGACTTTTTGGTCATGGACTCAAGCTCCGCCTCCAGCCGCAGCTTGTCCCTGGCGAGGGCATCAGCTTTCTTCTCCCCCAAGCGCACTTTGCCCTCCAGAGCTGGTGTGGGGGACAATAACATATTTGTCGTCATTGTTTATGGCCATTGTGTTAATTTTTTTTACATGCAATGTTAAACATTACCCCAAGACAATAATCAAACAATGTAATAATAATAATAATAAAAATTAAGCTTTGTTTGTATAGCACCTTTCATACAGAGAATGCAGCCCAAAGTGCTTTAACATTTCAGCACAGTACAGAAATTTAAATAAACATGATAAAATAAACAAGAAAAAAACCAAAACATGATAATGAAATAGAGAATTGAGTAGACCACACAATCCAAGGATACAGAAGGCAGAGAAAATATAATAAAAGACAATACAACAATTAAAAAGAATAAGAGAGTAAAATTGATGTTTAACAAAATAAGATTAATAAAAATAGAGTCTGTTAAGATGTTAAAATAGGCATAATAGTTAGGTGTTAAAAAATGAAAGTTTTGGAATATAGCAGCGATACCACCCCCTCTTTTATATTGTTCAGCCTTATGTCGCCGAAACAGGAGTCTTTCCACCACTCCTTCGGTGATTATTTTATGGCTCAGCCTTATATCGCCAAGTCAGGGGTCTTTCCACCACACCCCCGGTGCTTAACGTGGAGGGCTCACTGCTAATTAAAAGCTAGATTAAAAAGATATGTTTTCAGTTGTCGTTTAAAAATATCCACTGAGCCCACCTCTCTAATATTTTTTGGTATGGTGTTCCACAATTTAGGTGCATAATGTGCAGCTTCTCCAATTTTATTTGGTGGAACTTTTGGAATGTTTAAGAGGCCTGCCATAGAGGACCTAAGGGCTCGTGTAGGGACATAACACGACAGAGAATCAGTAATGTATGAAGGTGCTAGACCATTTAAGGCTTTATATACAAGTAAAAGGACTTTCAAATCAATCCTAAAAGATACAGGAAGCCAGTGCAGTGTAGCTAAAACAGGAGTAATATGCTCTTCCTTGTTTTTGTTAAAAGTCTAGCCGCAGAGTTCTGAATTAACTGTAATTTCTCAATTGACTTCTTTGGAAGACCAGTAAAAAGAGCATTACAGTAATCCAGCCTACTTGAAATAAAAGCATGGATTCACTTCTCAGCATCCTGTTGAGTTACTTTGGCTACATTTCTTAAGAGGAAGAATGATGTCTTGATCACTTTATTTATGTGGGTTTTAAAACTTAAATCAGAATCTAAAATTACACCTAAACTTGTTACTTCCGTTTTATTCTGATGAGCCAAGTTTCCTAACCTATTATATTATTATTATTATTATTTATGTACTACATTTCATACCTTTAACATTTCAGAAGCATTGTGAAATAAACTCCCAATCAAAGTGGACATGCTAGCCTTGATAATCCTGAATAATTGAAATTATGCCATGGCCTTTCATGGTGGTTATATTCTGTAATAATAAAAATGCATAAGTGAGTTGAGTATACCAGAGATCTGTGATTTCAGCGCATCCACGTGTGTAGTGAGAGTGGAGACCTCTTTTTCCCTCTTCACCAGCTTCTCCATTGTTTCTGGAACATAATGTCACCATATGTTGGTCTATTTCAGTCAACAGCCTAAGAGGATATCACATTCTAAAAGTGACAACAAATCTTCTTGTCATGACACACGATACCTACAACTATAAAAACCACAGCAACAGAACCTTGTGCTCTGACAACGTAAACAACACAACGTACCTTCGATGTTCTGTTTGCGTGTTTTTTCGTCAGAAAGAGCGTTGTCCTCTATAACCTAAACGGGAAGGAATCGATGCACAGTTATGGAGAAAGGAAGAAATCAAAGATTAATCTTGAGGCGGAAAAAAGTGCAGTTATGCGATTTAAAGGCACAGACTTACAGTTGGCGTCGTGGGGCGTGTAGCGGTCCGCCTGGACGGCCTGCAGTCTGTTTGCCCCATCACCCTGAGCTTCTCCTCCAGCTTCTGGAATCTCCTCGCAGCTCTTGGCCTCGGCCTTCTGCAGCGCTCGGTAATCACTCATCTTCTTCTCCGACAGCTCCAGCCTGACCCTCAGCTCCTGCGCGCTCCTTCTCCTGCTCCGCCCGCGCCTCCTCTCAGCGCTGCCAGCCTCTCGTCCGCCTTCTGCACTTCTTTGGCGGCGGCGCTCAGCTTGTCCCTCGCGGCCTCGGCGGCGCCGGGGCCTCGGCCGGCCCGCCCCGCGCCAGCTGCTCCTGGGCCTCCTGCAGCCGCATGCTGAGGTCCTCGTGCTCTTTGGTCAGGATGGCCGCCTGGATCTTGTGCTGGCCTTGAGGTTCTCCACCTCCAGCTGGTGCTCCATCTTCAGGCTCTCCAGCGTGGCCCTCAGCTCCTGCGGGTCCTGCCCTGGCCGCCGCGGCGGCTGTGTTGCCGCTCAGTGTGGCCTTCAGCTCCTCGTAGGATCGCTGGTGGTCGCTGACCATGGCTCCAGCTTCACCTGCCAGAGCCAGAAAGGTAGTTGTTAGAGGTAGTTAAGGTCGTTGCTTGGAGAGCAATTTAAAGAAAAGAATGGTGCGTTAATGTAACACAATAGTGTCCACGGGGTTTTGGGAGTTAGTGGGTTAAACGTTAATATAACGTGTAGTATAGGGGAAGTTATTGCCTATCACGTCACATCAAAAACACGCTACCTTCCAGCTGTCCATCATCTCCACGTTCTCCCGGGTGGCCTGCTGGAGCCTCTGCTTCAGCTCGCCGATCTCCTGGCTCTGCCGCTCCGCCTGCGCCCGCAGCGCATCCGCCTCCTGCCGGCCGGCCGCCAGCCGCCACCGCATGCCTCTGCTGGAGCTCGGCGCTCTCCCGGAGGCGCTCGCGGTCGGCCGTCGTCAGCAGCTGCTGTTGTTCCCGGGGGACGGCGTCCGGCTGGGTGCCCGAGCCCGGGGGGGTGTCCTGGCCTGCCCCCTGGAGCTGCCGGTCCTGGAGCTGGGCCACCTCGGCCTGCCGCAGCGCCAGCTCCTCCTCCAGCTGCACCAATGCGGCCCTTCTCCTCCACTGTGGTTTGCTGGGTAGAAAGAGACGGTGGGGGGGGGTGTCGTCACGATGGGAAGACTGGGTGGGTGTGCTGCCGGCAGGGACCACGGCTGCTGTCCGCCTCCTAGTGTCAGCGGCCATACGGTGAACGGTTGCCACGCTAGCGAGGTTGGCACGATCAACGTGGCATACGTTTACGTGCGATGAGCACAAAGCAAACCTTGCGACCTTTTTGAGAAGCGAAATGTTCGATTACTTTAAGGCATGTTCTAGTGGTTTAAGCCATGGTCGCCATCAGTAACATCTCAAAATATCAGAACGGTTAGCAGGTGGTTTCTGTACTTCTTTTTATCGTTTTCAAAGGTTCACATGAAACTATGAAACTAAAAGTAGTTTCCATATATTCCAAAGAAATATGTATATGTTTGTGTATGTATTTAGCGACTATTTTTATCAAAATATCTGAAATTCAAAGAAACTAAGTAAAAAAAATAAGTAAATCAAAATGGGTTTTTACAAACACATTTGTTGTTGTCACATAAAGTAAATATAAAGGACTAACCCATTTCAAATAAGAACCCTTACATTTTGTACTTTGAAAAGAATAAGTACAAAGCTGAAGGAACAGACCATGTGTCACTCTCCCCAACTGTTTGTTGTGGGGGCTCATTTTATGTCTGAAACGGAGGAATTTAGAGGACAGAAAAGCCATTCGTATTGCCCAGGTAACTGCCAAGAAAAACGCACAAAGTAAAAAACACAGAAGAAAGAATCAAACAAGCAAAGAGCAATTCTTGTGGCGTAATGCTGCCATCTATCTATGGACAGGCACTAGCACACAACCTAAAAGATAAACCTATTGATCAAATGTCAGAGGAAGGGAAAAACAGAGCAGAGAAAGGGGTGTGGGTGTTGAGTTTAACCACCAGGACACAAAAAGGTGGACGAGATTGCGTTGCGTTGCCGCTGTGTTGATCGATACTGACGCGACATCAGAATGTGGACCAACACAAGAGAAAGAGGAAAAGATGAAAGATGAAAAGTCTACTAAAGGTTTGACGTCCTTGGCGACGGCATCTCAGTTTGAAGGGCAGTGAAGTCAAGGCGTGAGATAAATCAGCAGAGAATCAAAGCCACGGCGCGACAGTTTGAAGGAGAAGGCTTTGTTTTCGTCACCTGGTTTCTCTTACCCAACCTCAAGGACACTGCGTCACGGTTGGGCCGTCCCTGTTGGCAAAAGCAGACCCTTTTTTTTTGTCAGGATTTGCATAGATGCATCAATTACTAAATCTCTCGATCCTCCGGGTGCCGGTGGTGGATTGGTGGATTTAAACCATATTTTCATTCATATCGATATGTTTTCCCCTTTAAATTAGAACCTGTATTTGAGATTGTATGTCTGCAGAGGCCCACAGAGGAACAGTTTTGAATGACAGAGGTCACTCATGTGTCTGTCCATGGTGTGCCAACCAAGTATGGACCGATTAACAGTAATTGATTCATACAACCAGGTCTAAAATAAAATCAGGGAAAATAAAAAGACATGTATGGGAACAATCATCCCCATACAAAGTCTGCACAGAAATCATGACTTGAACACACGTTCGGGAGAACAATTGAGCGAATATGAAATGCAATGGTAACAAATGATAAAACGATGAATAATAAACCGGCAGTGCGTGATTAATTGTCGGCGGCGACGTAGCCACGAATGCAACCAAAAATATGGATGCAAAGAAGCCGGCAATAAAAAACCAAAATATGCAACAAGACAACAACAAACAACAACAACAACAACAACAACAACAACAAGACGTCGTTGGTTGCGGGGCGGCACTATGAGCACCGGGGCGGGCGTGAGGGGTGGGAGCGTCTCAGGGGGGAGGGCGGGGGGGGGGGTTTACCCGCTTGGTTTCTAATGTCTTTCTGAGCTCCTGCGCTCTCGATTTCTCAAGCTGCAGACTGTGCTCCAGCTGACGTTATGCGTGCGTGCTCCAGTTTGTCTGATCTACAGAGACAGGGGTGAGGGCAGGGGGGGGATAGAAAAAGAGGAAGACACAAAAGAGGAGGAGGAGGAGGAGGAGGAGGAGGAGATGGAGAGAAAAGAAGAAGAGGGAAAAAAATGCAGGGCGAGAAAAAACCCACACACCGATCGAAAGAGAGGTTCCCATGTGGAAAAAAAAGTTCGGAAAGGAATCACCACATCACGTCAGTAAAAAATGTTGTACAATCTGGAAAATACCGTTCATTGATTATGTGTGCATGTGGGCGTAACTCGAAACAAAAAATGTCGGGAAACGTGAATTCCTGTCAGAAGAGCAACGCAAGCAGCGCACGGTTCTACACCAAAACGTTGTGTTTTTATCTCTCCAAATGTGTTCCTCCGCTGTTCTTTTCAGACCCTTTCATCACATGGGGATTAGAAGTAGAAATGAGAAAGTATATATAATATATATACACAGCCGGCCACAGGGTAATACATGGTTGTGTTCACCATCGGCTACAGTAGTGCAAGCGTGTCCATCGTGGTGGGTCATTCGGGACTCGCAGTAAAATACCCCCACATGACCACCAGAGTGGGTGGGTGGGTGGAGGTCGGCGGTCGGGGTGGGGGGTGGCGGGGAAAGGCGTGGGATTGGGGGATTTAGGTCAAATTCCCCCTCAATCAAGACGAGTATTGCCTGTAACAGCCCGTACTTACCCTGGTTCAGACAAAACAGACGATGGCCCCCCTGCACGGCCCAAAAACCAATGACTAGGAACTCTATAAGTCAGCCATATTTCCCGCCTCTGATATCGTTTTAATTGTCATTAAACCGTGCCTCATCCTGTTAGGACGCTAAGCCTATCATCCGGTTTGATCCACTTTCATGGGTCACTGATGCGTGTACGTACCGCAAAAAAAAGTATGCATATACCAATAATACTACTGCACGGACACGTTAGAGTTACACAAAGCCTCCCTTGTGCTCGGCGTCAAACAGAGTTGGACATAAAGGAAACGTTGATCAAATGAATTGCAGATCAACACACTGCAGACTGGAGGAGAATGTGTGTGTGTGTGTGTGTGTGTGTGTGTGTGTGTGTGTGTGTGTGTGTGTGTGTGTGTGTGTGTGTGTGTTGGTGCGCGTGTGTGTATGTATTGTGTGACAGAATACCTCCAGGTCTCCTTTGGTGATGGACTCCTCCTCCACTCTGAACTGGAGGTCCTCCACCTTCCTGTGAGGACAGGAAGTCATGGTGAGGTAACAGAATAGCTCCACTCCCCTTCCTGTCTACTACGACCTACTGGCCTCACTGTGCAACGCAACCCTCGTATGGGATGCTATAATTATTGACACATTTCCATTGTTATCATGAAGGTAGCACAAAGTGTGACGCACATTTTATGGTCTAGCACCATATTATACATATTATATATATTTAAATTGTCTGAAACACAAAATATTGTAAACATTGCACTCGTAATGATACCAAAGTTGCCACAGCGATGTGACTCAGGTACCTTTTCTCTTCTTCAAGCTGATTGGCCAGTTCCACTTTGTCTTTCTGCGTGCTGGCTAGCATGGTTTTCACCTGCTGAACGGTGTTTTCGTTCTCCGTGACGTACTGCGTGTAAAACGACAACCAGGACACGTATTGGTGGGAAGTGCAAGCCAAGGACACGTTTGTTTAGAGGCACGTTCAAGTTCTGAAAGCTGCCCGACGCTGCTGGGAGAATACTAAACTTTGAGGGAGTTTTGAGTGAAAAAAGTGGACCACTAATCAGCTCATTAGCTGCAGTCTAGCCTTCCCTCCCCTGCTGCTGCTCCCCCGGCGTCGCAGCGGCTGGCTTTAAACTAATCGAAAGTTGGGCCGTGATGTGGTCCTCAATGGGCCTTATTCACCTAGCGGCCAGCTCGGGTCTAAACACTGCTAGCTGGGAGGGGGAACTGAACCCGGAGTGTGTCCCGCTCTGTTTAGACGGCTGTTAGCTGGATGAGGCCCACAACCTTTCCATATCTCCAGCAGTGAAAATTTATTTTAACAAGATCACATTACATTAGATATTGTAACACGAAGAATAGAAGAATAGCTGACCCCATTCAAAAGCAAAATAAAACTTTTAACTAAACTACAGTTCACCGTTCGAGCGGCAAAATAAACTTTTAACTAAACTACAGTTATCAACCAAACCCAAAGTGTAACCTCAAAGCCATACACAGTTAAGGTGCCCTTTATTTTACCACCAGGTTATGCTGGTTAGCCATTACAAGCCCACCTTAGTGGACTGTACGACTAACTGGTAAGCTGATCAAGCCTACCAGTGCTTTTACTAGTAAAAGCAAATGGAATATCAGTGCGTCATAATGCATCATTACTGGGCATTCAAGTTACTATATTATCGCAAGTAATCTGTAACAGAGCTAGTACTACAAAGCCAAATCATGTGTGCTTAGTTCGGGGCTCCTCCAAGGACACAGGCGGGGTGGTGTTGAAAAGGTCTGGTTATTGTAAATGTAAATGACATGGAGCAGACCGTCCTTAGCTAGCATGCTCCGCAGCGTGTGTGCTGGTGGGTGACTTAACCTGTGGTGCACCGATTTATTAAGCTGGCCGCTGGGCCACCAAACACACACACTCCCACATACCCCCAACACCAGATTGGGGCTGGGGCTCTCTGAGTGTGTGTGTTGGTGGCTGACTTAACCTGTGGTGCAGTGATTAGCCAATGCAGCACAGGCTTGCAGCCCCACCCCCACAGACTCTAACTGGGCCAGGTGAGGCCAATTAAGCCGGCCACCAAACACACACACTCCCACATACTCATAGTGGACAGCAGCCAGGGTTCCAGAAGGGGTCGTGTTACCTGGGCGTTGCTGGTTCTTCAGGTTCCGAGCTCCGTTCTCCACCTGGCAGATGTGCTGGTGGCCTTGGCCACCTCCCCCGCTCCAGGTCCGCTCGGCCAGCAGCTGCTCGATGTGCTGCTGCTTCTCCTTCAGCGCCTCCTGCAGCGCCGTGGTGCCCGAGATCTTGCGGGCGTAGCGGGACGATGTCTCCGTCAGCTTCAGAATCAGAATCAGAATCAGATCACAATCAGCTTTATTGACCTTAGTTTTTAAAAAACAAGGAATGTGATTTTGTGAAACTGGTGCATAACATTGAACATTCAACCGAAAGTAGATGGCGTCGAGAGGGGGGGAATACAAACACGGGAGAGAATGAAATGAGTGAATGTGGAGAGTTTTGTGATGAGAGGTGGATTGGGGAGTAGAGCTCTACAAGCTTGTGAAAGGGCGGCTTGATACAAGACGGTGTTCTGCTCTTGGCCACTGGAGGGTAGTTAGAACGTTGAAATCTGTCGAAATTCCACTTCGGTCACCCCCCCCCCCACCCCCATGGGCTAAGTTTGAATGGAGGTTCTGAGTTCAGGAGGAAATACAGGAGTTCTCTGCAGGCTAGGCGGCACAGAGGGACCGGGAAACTGGGCTTTTCTGACGCCTGTTTGGCCTGGAAACCTCAAAACGAAATGAAGCCATTTCACAGCTTTTTAAGCCAATTCTTGAGGACCCCTGCATGCTACCAGCAGCTCAGGACCTGTCCTCTCCTCTTCCCATCTCTAACACAATAACCAGGCAAACCTAGAACACAGCCAACTGCACTGTAAGTACTAACTAGTAATAGTAACTCTTGTCATACAAAGCAGTTTAAGTTAAAAGATGTCGACTGACTGAGACTGAATTCTAAATGCTATTGTTGCCACCTGCAGCTGTGATTTGCATTTCTCATTGCAGTTGCTAAATGCCAGTACAAAACACACTGAATAATACACACTGAGAAATTATTATTTGTGAGCCAAATAAAACTGAGAAAATATTATTTGTGAGCCAAATAAACAGTCAATCAATCGGGGGAGAGCAGAGACATTATGAGCTATTCAGCTACATTTGGAAAGGAAAACCCTGAATGACACACTGATGACAGTTTAGTGTACGATGAGTGATTAACGGACTGAATATTGAACGAGGTATGGGACAATCAACAGGTTGTGTGTTACGTTACGGCATTAATTATCTGAAACGAAGGTACGTATAGCTGCCAAGGTAAACCACACCTATGAAAAACCAAGGCCACATATGAGAAGAAGTGAATCCGGTCGATGTCTACATTTATGTGTAGACTGAACTGTAGTACGCTCTCCTAACCCTAGCACTAACTTGCGTGTTTACTAGCTTGTACATCTTGGCATTAAATAATAGCTTGTTTATCATATTGTATGTTCTTAGATGTTGGTAATGCACTCAGAATGGCAATGTCTGCTCTATCCCAGCTATTATGCAGGCAACCTCGCAGTTATGAAACTCGTTCTATTAACCTTGCAGTTATGAATGCTTGAAACCTGCTCTATTCTTATCTTTATGTACCACAGTGATATATTGCTGTCTCCTTCAACAAATGTACTCTTTGTAAGTCGCTTTGGATAAAAGCGTCTCCCAAATGTTCTAAATGTAAATGTAAATGAAGTACAATCATTGTAATGGGTCACAAAACTGCATTAAAGCTAGGACACGTCAAGGCCGTAAAAAATAAAGGCTTAAATTCATCTTAATATATACCCCCACACCTGGCTTCCTTTTGCAACGTGGTTTCAACAATGATGGACCACATTTAGACGTAGACACATCTTAAAATCAGCCCGATCCTTGCACCATGTTAATATTATCGACTTCCTTACGAGTGCAGATCATTGGATTTATCAAGCTAGAGGTTGTGGCTCAGGAGGTTGCTGGTTAAATTCCCTGCTCCTGTGTTGAGGTGTGTCTGAGCAAGTCACCCATTATCCTCGCTTCCATGTGACTTCCTTCCTTTTTCCCCGGCAAATCCAACCTGAACCTCAAATAAAACAGCAATCATCCCACAGGCTGTTCTACGCAACAGAGAGTCGGGGAAAAAGTTCGGGGAAAATTTCAATCACAAGCAGGCATTTTGTGCATGTAGTTCCTGGAAGGATTCATGATTCCTCCACGCGGGGCCTTTCGTGGCTCGGCTTAGCTTAGCTTAGCGTAGCTTACCAGTCCGGCGCGACTGGGCCTGCCCCCGACGGAGGAGGCCACGGAGCTGACGGAGCTGATGGAGGAGCTGCTGGGGCTGTGGGCGAGCGAGGACACACCCATCGCCATGCGCTTGCTCTTCTTGGCCTTGGCCGGGCTAGTGGAGGGGAAGCCGATGCGGATCACCTTGTGCACCGGGGCGAACAGCCCGAACTTGGGAAGGCACTGGAAGTATCTGGAGTATAAGGTGGAGTGGTGGAAGAAGCACTCTTAAGAATTCCTACTTAAGTAAAAGTAGTAATAACACACTGTAGAAATACTCAATACAAGTAAAAGTCTGCATTGAAAACATTACTTAGGTCAAAGTACAAAAGTACTGGCATGAAAATATACTTAAAGTACCAAAAGTAAAAGTATTCATTATGCAGAATGTCCCATTTCTGAATAATAATATCGCATTATTGGAGAATAATTATTGACGCATTAATGTGTTTATCGCTTTAATGTTGGAGCTGGTAAATGTGAAGCAATAAAAAAAGCCTGGTTGATATAATAATATCATCATTGATTTATTGATTAGATTAGATTTGTATTGTTATTTTAATCTGCAAAGTAACTCATAACTAAAACTGTCAGATAATTGGAGTGGAGTAAAGTACAGGGACCTAAAATGTGTACTTAAGTACAGTACTTGAGTAAATGTACTTACTATTACTTTACACCACTGATCTAGAGAGAGATAGAAATTTGGCCCTCCGAGTTTGTCCTTCGAACAATGAAAGGAGACATATTCTACCACCAGGCGTGAGCGTGATTAGCCATTCCAAGCGGTTTCAAAAACCGGTTGGAATGGCCCCACTTGACGTCAAAACTGAGAAATTATTATTTGTGAGCCAAATAAACTGAGAAATTATTATTTGTGAGCCAAATAAACTGAGAAATTATTATTTGTGAGCCAAATAAACAGTCAATCAATCGGGAGAGCAGAGACATTATGAGCTATTCAGCTATATTTGGAAAGAAAACCCTGAATGACACACTGATGGACCACATTTAGACGTAGACACATCTTAAAATCAGCCCGATCCTTGCACCATGTTAATATTATCGATTTCCTTACGAGTGCAGATCATTGGATTTATCACGCTAGAGGTTGTGGCTCAGGAGGTTGCTGGTTAAATTCCCTGCTCCTGTGTTGAAGTGTGTCTGAGCAAGTCACCCATTATCCTCGCTTCCATGTCACTTCCTTCCTTTTTCCCCGGCAAATCCAACCTGAACCTCAAATAAAACAGCAATCATCCCACAGGCTGTTCTACGCAACAGAGTCGGGGAAAAAGTTCGGGGAAAATTTCAATCACAAGCAGGCATTTTGTGCATTTAGTTCCTGGAAGGATTCATGATTCCTCCACGCGGGGCCTTTCGTGGCTCGGCTTAGCTTAGCTTAGTGTAGCTTACCAGTCCGGCGCGACTGGGCCTGCCCCCGACGGAGGAGGCCACGGAGCTGACGGAGCTGATGGAGGAGCTGCTGGGGCTGTGGGCGAGCGAGGACACACCCATCGCCATGCGCTTGCTCTTCTTGGCCTTGGCCGGGCTAGTGGAGGGGAAGCCGATGCGGATCACCTTGTGCACCGGGGCGAACAGCCCGAACTTGGGAAGGCACTGGAAGTATCTGGAGTATAGGTTGGGTGGTGGAAGAAGCACTCTTAAGAATTCCTACTTAAGTAAAAGTAGTAATAACACACTGGTAGAAATACTCAATACAAGTAAAAGTCCTGCATTGAAAATATTACTTAGGTCCAAAGTACAAAAGTAACTGGCATGAAAATATACCTTAAAGTACCAAAAGTAAAGTATTCATTAATGCAGAATGTCCCATTTCTGAATAATATATCGCATTTGGAGAATAATTATTGACGCATTAATGTGTTTATCGCTTTAATGTTGGAGCTGGTAAATGTGAAGCAATAAAAAAAGCCTGGTTGATATAATAATATCATCATTGATTTATTGATTAGATTAGATTTGTATTGTTATTTTAATCTGCAAAGTAACTCATAACTAAAACTGTCAGATAATTGGAGTGGAGTAAAGTACAGGGACCTAAAATGTGTACTTAAGTACAGTACTTGAGTAAATGTACTTACTACTATTACTTTACACCACTGATCTCGAGAGAGATAGAAATTTGGCCCTCGAGTTTGTCCTTCGAACAATGAAAGGAGACATATTCTACCACCAGGTGTGAGCGTGATTAGCCATTCCAAGCGGTTTCAAAAACCGGTTGGAATGGCCCCACTTGACGTCACAAGTGGGAGTGTCCACCTAGAACTATGCTGGGATAGATCCGCCTACCAGCCTACCCAGTGGACTGATGTAGGCTGATTTATCCATACATCTGGGTGGGGACACTACCACTTGTGATGTCAAAAACGGGAGATGAAACCGCTTGGAATGGCTAATAATAACGCTCACACCTGGTGTATCCATTAAAGGAATGGGTCTTTTTAAGTTGAAGTTTAGTTCGTTAAACGCCCATCATGATGGGTGGCCTGCTATCTGCCATGCGCCAGTGTAAATACTTGCGGTATCTGGATGAGCTGAAGTCTCATCTCGAGGTAAGTCGTACTTAATAGTGAAGATATTGATGTTTGCTGTAGTCAGTAGTCCCTGCTGCAGTCAGTGTCAGGTCTGCTACAGCAGCGGTTTAACTACGACGGAAACTACAGTCTTGTCTTCCAGTGATTTAGTGTCCAACATACGACCGGTGTCAGCAGTTAAGGCTCTGTCGATTTAAATCCCCAGAGGAGGATTTCTTTTTTATGTTAAGTGGATTAAAGACGTCAAAAATACTTTTACCGGCATGAGAAACAAGCAAAGGTGCACAGCCCTTTCCCTGCACTGGTGGACCTACCGGGAAAATATCCATGACAAATGATGTATGTTATATTCTAATAACTAATTACTCACCGACACCGAGGTGCTCATACAACATTTCAGCAAGCATGAAATAGCACTTCACTTTACCCATGGAGTTAATATATATGACACTTCCTCTTAATGTTACCTGGTGCCGGCCACCGCACCGTCGTTCTTGCCCAGGGGCTCGTCCAGCTCCACGCCGCACCACTCCCCCTTGGCGAAGTCCGTCTCTCCGATGTAGCGCACCGCGCCCATCTTGGTCCCGCCCACCTGGGAGAGAAAACACACACACGTCACTGTACTACTGACACGTGTCACGTGACCAGCAGCGCGAGCTGGCCTGAAATCTGGGTGAAAGGGGCTGTAGCTGATGGCAACGGTGATAACAACCGTTGGCGTTTTTTTATTATTACTTATTTATTATTAGATTTTTTTTACTGAATAAATAATACAAAAAGAAGATTATTAGTGAGGATATAGTACTATTTGTTGGGTGGTTTAATCAGGCAGAAGGACAAAAAAACATAACACAAACAATAATCGACCTAGAACAGTTCCTCAAAAAACTATTCAGTATCTAGTATCGAGTGAAAAAAACCCCCAAAACATTATCATCGAATCTTCAAAGAAAGCACCACTGAGAATCATCTGGAAACGTGTAACATATCAGAGGGCTGCTGCTGCCCCTCGGCCATGCAGGTCATTAAGGGAATTAATGGCTCCATTTACAAACGCTGGGAAACGGCGGTCGGAAATGAAGCATGTCTTGACTCCATAGCACATGACGTATTCAGCGTGGGACAAAACACAAGAGGAATGTCGCTTGGTTCCTTTACGATTTGTTCGGATCGTGCCTAAAATGACCAAACTTTTGGTAACTAGCTGTGTGCCTTCTCTCGTTGCATGCTTTCTATAAGAGGGGACGTGATATATATATATAGTCATCGACAAGTTATTGTCACTTGCGTAAAACATTTAGCTAACAGGGTGAAATTTCATGGTGACTCGTACAGAAAATCTCCATTTAAGAATTACGTAATTTACTGTGCTACAATATGTTTCTGAATATAATCCAAATATAAGGGGACATATTATGCCACCAGGTGTGAGTGTGATTAGCCATTGCAAGCCGTTTCACCATTGCCATGTGACTACTGTCTAGTGACATCACAAGTGGGAATGTCCACCTCGATGTATGATTACTAGATCGGTCTACCAACCTACCCAGTGGACTGTACCGACAGGTAAACTGATCTCGTCAGCATACATCTAGGTGGACATTCTCACTTGTGATGTCACTAGAGGGTAGTCACATGGCAAGTTGCAATGGCTAATCACACTCACACCTGGTGGCATAATATGTCCCCTTTAAATCTCAATATAAAACAAAAGTAAACAAAATTGTGACTAAAAAGCTAAATGTATTGCTAGTTCATTCATTATAATAGAGATGTAGCAGTGCTGTTCTGCCAGTGTGCCTGCTTGCATCAGTTCAGCCTTGTCAATGCTCGTGTTATTAATGTAGCCATATACAGTCAAGGTCGAGAGGTCGGTTGAAGTGGATCTGTGTTGCCGGCTGTGCCTTAGCAACAACCTGTTCCAATCACATTTGGTCTAGACGCAAGCGGCCTGCTCACTGTTCTGTTCACAAACATCTCACGCATTTCCTGTTTCCTGCCAGCCTCCTCGTCCTGCTGAATCACGATTACCAGCAAGTGTCTCTCGCCCCGGCCGGCACACATGGTCCGCACATGTGCGACTGCGACACGGGGGGGAGAAATAGTTGTTTAGATCATCATAAACATCCGGTCTGTCATTCGCTACGCTAGTTGAGTGGTGTGGAAACGCTTCCACATGACATAAGCCCCAAGGGACATGCTAAACGGCTACATGGACATGCCGATGTGTGTATATATATATATATATATATATATATATATACACATACTCTTCAAGTTATGTTATGATCATTAATGAATAAATGATTAAGATGTCGCAACGGCATCTTATATAGACGATATCTTATCCTCAACTGGCAAGTGACAGTTTTGAGTCTGGATTTTTCTCTGTGATTGTCCCATTAATCATGTTAATGTATGTGTCAGCGTGTGTGTGTATGTGTGAGTGTGAACGCGTGTGTCTGGCTGCCACCAAAAGCGTCAAACAATTAATCAAAGACGGTCCC
>PIJE02000766.1:144448-169448 GCA_002895965.2 Coryphaenoides rupestris
GGTCCAATACTGGCGGTGGTTGAGTCGACTCCGATGCAGCAGCAGCAGCATTGACGACGCAACACGACCCGACCCAGCCTGGCCCGATACGCCACAGGGGAGAAAAATAGACACTCAAAGGAGGAGTGCTGCGGGATGGGTGAGAAAATGCACCAAAAAGAGGGAGGGGGATCATTTTACCATACGCTGTCCTCCTGAATGACGTGCCCTTCCTTCCACAGCGTTGTCACAGAGACAGGATGAGGAATCAGCAGTATGTATGCGCTCACGGGGGGGCTCAGATGACGGGAGAGAGAGCTAGTAACGGGGGAGATTGATTCTGGTGGGGGGGGGGTTTTCAGCACTGGAAATAAAGCTTGCGTTGCAAGAGTTGTCGTCTGCTGCACATATATACCTATTTCTGCGTTTAAGAAAATGGAACTGGAACGATTTCATTTTATGATCCCCAAAGACATGTGGCTAGCAAAATAGCAAATCGAAACAATCGCTATACATTCATCAGATGACATAAAATAGCTATCCTCTGGATCTTTGAATTAAATTGTATTCACAATAATAGAGACAAATTCAGCGTGCCAAATACGCTCACAACAACAATGTCTACCCCCACTACAGCACCACCAAGGTTATGGGCGCCCAGAGAGACAGGGAGACACCAGCCCTGTGGCAGGCTATCAAATACGAAGATTTATAGCCATCAATTAATGGCACATGTTAAAATGCCTGGTCGGCACTCTAATTAATCACCTTAAAACAGAACGTTCCTTAAAGTGGGAAGGAAGGGCTTCCCCTTAAATGTTCTGCTTTTTATTTTTCTTGGGTTTTTAAATCACCGTGCGTTTGCTGTTTATTTTTTATCCAAAGAGAGACTTGGTTGTCACCGTAGCCTAGTGGTTCTCAAATGGGGGTATGTGTGCCCCTAGGGGTACTTTGAAGGACTGCAGGGGGCACTAGTTTATTATTTTTTGTTTTTATTTTGAATTTTAATATTGGTTATGAACAATTGCAAAAGAATTCCACCTTAAGAAAATGAATGAATACCAACTTAATAGAATCGAGTACATCTGAATAATAACATAGTAACACGTTTGGTAAATCTTTCCAATAAGAGCTTATCATTTTAACTTTAAAGGGGTACTTGGCTGAAAAAAGGAATATTTAGTAAGGTACATTAGTTAAAATAGTTTGAGCCACCACTGCCCTGGCCCAAACTAGACTACCCCTATTGACCCCGACGGAACTCACCAGAACGCGGTCTCCAACACGCAGGTCCTTGTCCCCGCCCTTCTTGACCGAGCCGCTGTCAGACATGTTGGACCCCGACTCGTTGCCCGTCTTCACGGCGCTGTTCAGCAGGCCCTCCCTGAGGGGCACCACGATGCGTTGGCCTCCGGGAACCATTCCCCCTCCTCCACCACCACCACCACCTCCACCAGTGCTGTGGTGATGCGCCTGGCCCTGCGCCACCTGGGAGTCCGTGGAGTGGCTGTCGCTGCCGTCGCCCACCTGCTGGCGCGTGAGCTTGGAGGGCGCCTGAATATGCCCTGCTGCGACTGGCACTCGAAGTAGCGCACGCCGCCGACCGTGCCGTCGTTCTTGCCCACCGGGTCGTTGAAGGACCACGCCGGCCCACTGGCCCGGCGCGAACTGCGTCTCACCCAGGTAGGCTATGGTGCCCAGCTTGATGCCATTCACCCCACACCTGCCTCCCCACCACGTAGTCCCCCAGCACGTCGTCGCCCACCTCCGACAGCTTGATGGGCGTGATGGGCTTGAGGGGGACATCTGAGAGGGGGGAGAGAGAGAGGAGAGAGAGAGACAGAGAGACAGATAGAGAGACAGACAGAGAGACAAAGAGACAGAGAGATATAGATATATAGAGACAGACACAGACAGTGAGACAGAGAGAGAGACAGACAGACAGAGACAGAGAGACGATAGATAGAGACAGACAGACAGTGAGACAGAGAGAGGGACAGACAGAGAGACAAAGAGACAGAGAGATATAGACATATAGAGACAGACACAGACAGTGAGACAGAGAGAGAGACAGACAGAGAGACGGAGAGATGATAGATAGAGACAGACAGACAGTGAGATAGAGAGAGGGACAGACAGAGAAACAGACAGTGAGACAGAGAGTGACAGACAGAGAAACAGACAGTGAGACAGAGAGAGTGACAGACAGAGAAACAGACAGTGAGACACAGAGAGAAACAGACAGACAGAGAGACAGACAGTGAGAAGACAGACAGAAGAGAAACAGACAGTGAGACAGAGAGAGAAACAGACAGTGAGACAGAGAGTGACAGACAGAGAAACAGACAGTGAGACAGAGAGAGAAACAGAGAGTGAGACAGAGAGAGCGACAGACAAAGAAACATACCAGTGAGACAGAGAGAGGGACAAGCAGAGAGAGAGAGACAGATCAGTCATTGCCGTTGTTGTACGAAATGTAAAGCATCAATGCCAATGCAATGAATAGCAGGAAAAATAAAATTGAGCGTTTCCATAAAAATCACGTCTCCAACCTACAAACTGTTCCAGAAAGAAACAAACTTGAAGTAGGTCACACGAAAAACCAAAACCCAGCGAAAACTTCCCCCAACTCCGGGCCTATGAGGACTCCCCCCCACCCCACCACACCATCAGAACCAGCCATCTCTCTGATCCAACGTTTATGTGATGGCATGCAGCACAATGGTGCAGCTCAGGCCAGATTAAGCGGCACCGTGCCTCACCCTGCTGGTAAAGTGGGTCAGAGATCTCCACCGTATGTCTGCCATGTGTGTGTGTGCGTGTGTGTGTGTTGTTGTTGTTGTGGCTACTGTGCTGCTGACGTAAACCCGACCCCGCACCATTGAGACGAGTGACAGAGCTGTCTTTGACGAGGTGTTGACAGGCTGCGTTGCCCACTGGTTGTAGGACTGCTGCTGTTGCTTCTGCTGCTTGCTGCTGCTATACTAGACTTTACAGCCGGTGATTGTAGCTTGGTTGGTCTCTCTCTCTCTGTGTGTGTGTGTGTGTGTGTGTATGTGTGTGTGTATGTTGTGTGTGTGTGTGTGTGTGTGTGTGTGTGTGTGTGTGTGTGTGTGTGTGTGTGTGTGTGTGTGTGTGTGCGGGGGTGTGTTTCCGGTGCTGGTCCAGTTTGGTGCCAACACGGGTCTAGCTGGCATAACTGAGTATCGGCCTATATCTGTGTCTAATGCCTTAACCGCTCCCATATGCAGGGACTGTGAGACTGGGTCAACGTGAAGTTACAAGTTGAAACCTTTTTTTCCCTCGTTATCTAATTTCCCACATCCTCATATTAGTGCGACAAAATGTTTTCCGTGAGGCATGGCGGTATGGGGGAATGCAGCTATTTTCTACACGGATGTTAGCCGCGAGTACACGTCATGGTGTCAGCGTTGCCTGTGGGATAGTACGAGTTTCCAATCTGTTGCTGTCCTCCATGACAGCTAGTGGAGCAGGGAAGTAGGAAAGCGGTGTGAAAGTGTGGAAAGGGTGGAGAGGAAACGAACAACGGTGGGGGATTTCAGACATAAAAGGTTTGATAGATGATGGAGGTTAGATTACGCAACGAGAGGAAAGAGAGGATCGGACATCAAGCCGATGAGATTAGCAACAGCGATGCCAGCTAGCTCGCTCTATTCGTTGTCTCACATTTAAAGGTTTCTCATCGGCGAGATATACTTTTCTTTTTTTACAGCACCTCAGCAGCACCGCATCGGTGTACCAGTGCTAAAAAAAGTACAACTAAGCAAGACACATGATCGGTGTTGCTGGGGCAACAGAGAACAAGCAAGGGAGGGGTGGTGCTGGGTGGAGGGGGGTTAAAAGGAACCCTGGCAGAAGAGCAGGAAGGCCCGGGAACACAGCGCTCACTTTCACCATTGTGGCCCCTGCTGCCGCCCCCCCCCGCCCCCACCACCACCACCACCTCCGGCTCAATCCAGCCATTCATGGGATGTGCACAATGGGCCCCGCACAGCTCCTGGGAGCCCTAGCCTGCCCCCCCTCTCAACTCTCTCTCTCTCCCTCCCTCCCCTACCCTCCAGTTCCTCCCTCCCTCCCTCCCTGGGGGTCTTCCCTTCTTCACCCTATCTTTATTGCCCACAAGTACATTCATACACATCTGTTACACTGAGAGAGAAAGAGAGAGAGAGAGAGAAACTCAAACCCTGGACTTTATCTTCACACTCCGTTTAACTTCATAGATGGGCAGATGTGCATATTTTAGTATCATATAGCTCCCTTCTTCTGTGTCGTTGTTATTGTTATTTGGTAAAAAAAATGGAGGCTGCTCGAGCCATATGGTACGGGAGTGGGGGTGAGATTGTATACGTTAGCACTGTCGTAGCTCATTGTCAGCCACAACGGTTGGGCTTTCTGCAGTTTTTGAGGAACAAAGTGTTCACACCTATTCTCTAGGATGGACTGATGGACTGCTTATACAATACAGTTTACAGTAATGTTGAACTGACACTGAATCTCGATAAGTGTGCCTCAGAGTCAGGCCAGTGAAGGAGTAAAACCACACTCAGGAAGTTGCCTTATTAGGGCATGGCTTCCTGTCCCTGCATTTGGGAGAATATTGGCAGTTCCAGCCATCTCATTTATATGCAAAAGAATGTCTTTGTCTTATGTATTTTCTATAGAGAGATAAAAGATAAAAAAACAAAAAAACAAAACATTACAAGGGAGATCTCAGCCATTTTCCGGTCATATAATGGACGCACAATTTGTCATCCCGTTTCAAGGACTTGAAGCCTGTGTGTTTTAATGCCCCTTAGCCAGCCCTATAGAGATCGCTCTTGCTAATACTGCTGACCACGGGGCAGCCGGAGAGACTTGTTTATGACCGTTTAGACCTAAAGACCAAAGAGAGCGTGGGCCAACACACGCAGCCAGGGGACTTTTGGGGGCATGTGTCCATTACTAAGGTGGACTGCATGTTGTTTTCCTAGCTTTTTGACGCTCGGGGGCGCAGGAAAGCGTGGGTGGAAGAGAGAGAGAGAACCCAGCCCCGTTTCACAACTTCCTCGATGGATCATCTGAAACAGCTGGCGGGAAAGTGGAGAAGGCTGCGGCGGTGGTCTCCTAGCATGACGGTGAAAACTCTCGTAGCGTACCGCCGCAGCCCACGTCCAGCCGGAAACACGTGGTGGTGAGGTGGAGGTGGTGGAGGTGGTGGAGGAGGTGGGCTAGGATAGTGTCACGGAGCTTCACGGGGATATTTGTTTGTTTACATTGAGGTTTGCTAGTGCTGCTTTTTAGTTACTTCCGTTCCTCGTTTATTACTTATGCTAACAGTATGGGAAGTTAACAAAATCAGTGATCTTTTTTTTCCCTCGTACAAAAAATATTTACATCGTGAGCTGTGAGTTGTAGTACACTGCAAAAGACACGTTGTGTTTGGTAATTACACTCACGAACAAAACAATTGTTGTTTAGGCTGTTTCCAGCTGTGTGTGTTTTCCAAAAATGTACATTATAAAAAAAATGAAAGTTTTGTATAGAGTAGCAGATGCAAAGCAATTAATGTAACTTAATAATATGTCCTCTATTAAAACAGTATATTTTAAGAGAATACTGTTATTAGTTTCCTTTTTTAATAGTCGCTATATACTATTATTTCATACACTTGTATTATACATGATGTCACTAATGAGGTAGAGGTGAAGACTGCAGACATTGGGATTCAAACCAAGAACCTCTTCATCTGGGAGTCGACCAGCTGAGCACTACACTACCCTGCCTTGCCCTGTGCAGTGAGTCTGGCTGTAGGTATACTGTATATATAAATAACATTCCTTTTACTGCGTCCAAACATGACAACACATCACTGGAAATCGTCACTGCCCAGCTGAACGGAAACGGAACCGTTTGTGGATGTTACGCTTACGTTATGGACCGGTTTCATCACACAAAATAATAAACAGAGTCACCGCATTTTACATTTGGGTCTCAGGGGGGGGGTGGGGGGTTGTGAGGGGAGAAGAGAGTGAGGCAGGACTAGCTTACTGTCTTTAGGGATGACGGGGCCGGACACCGCTCCCGCTGAGGTCCTCCCCACTGGGCCGGAATGCTTTGGACCCCGGCCAGGGATTTTGAGCCCGCTGGACTTGAGCATATTCATCCTAAATGGCGGTTAGCCGGAGACGGGCGGGGAGTTCTGGGCTAAGGCTGCGGCCGAGCTGGTGTCCCCCCGGTGTAAGGCGTGTGGATCCCAGGCACTAGATATGGGAATGGCGTCCGTCTTTTTCCATGTTTTAGCTGTTGAGGGGGAGGCAGACACATACACACACACACACACACACATACAGTGGTCAGGAACAGACAGAAAGGACAGACAGGCCACCATAGTTACAAGTTTTGCATTTCCTCGGTAGTTCAGCAAAGGATATTGACATTGTCGATCCAGGAAAAACATGGGCTACATTTGTGGTGCGGTAGAATTGTTATGAAAAAACAGGATGTAAACAAGTTTTAGAAAATTGTGTGTGTGTGGATTCATTATGTTGCTAGTATGAATATGTTTTTGGACCAAAAGGTTATTTTTGGTTGTTTGATTTTGAATTTCGGCAACAAAGCATAGGCCATGCTAAGAGTGGACGCACTTTAGTGAACATAGGTTGTTCTATATCATGTTAAACCTGATGCCGTTTCATAGCACCTCTGCGGCCTTGCACCCTTATAAACAAATGTGATGCCACACCACCAGTTGTGGTATCAGTCTGTGTTGCTGCTGTAGCCTCAACAGGAAGACCTGTCAGTGAATTCATCTATATCAATACCACAACCCCTGTCGATGTTGGCCCTTCAAGAGCAACACAAAGTAATGATCCAGATTTAATCCAGTGTGAGTGAGTCACCTAAAACACATTCTCTGACTCCTGCCAGAAGTGTTCCCACATTCATACACAGTCTTTGGGTATTTGTATATTGACATCAGGATTTTTTTTTCACAATTCTTTCATTCAACTTGTTCCTCATGTAGGCCTATTACATTATTATTGAGGTTATCTTTCTATGTAATAGCACATTCTTTAAAGCAATACATATACTCCTGATAATGGGTAATAATCTAGTTAAAAGCAAGTGCATATGAGGATAGCATCACCCATGATTGTTATCTATTCAAGCCACTGCTGGTTATATTTATATATTTAGTGTATTTATAATAGCAGGCCTGTGCCTAACTGGCCGTACCCCAATTATAACCCAAGCCCCCCAAAAGGCCTGGTATTGTATTGTATTGTATTGTATTTCACATTCATCTTATCCGCAGCAAAACAACACACAGGCCCACTATCCAGGCAAACATCCACAACATCCGAGCGTCCTCACCCTCGCTTTGTTGTTATTGTTGTTATACTGAATCATGCAACGATGATACGCAATAGAAACCATAGAATCAGCCTTCAATGCTAATCTTAATCTTAAAGGGACATCCGACATGCCGGCAGCAGCAGCATCAGCATCATCATCATCATCGTCGTTGTTGGAAACACGAACAGGAACGTGGGGCCCATTTCCAATGTTGCATTCAGCAGTGGGATTTGCGATCAATTAAACTCGTTTGATTGAATGTAATGTAATTCAGTGTACGCGGGGCTTCTGGTGGAGGATGCAATGCCACGCTACACACAGCGCCAGTTTGATCCATTGTTGTCGCTTTACTGCGGCAACGTGGTCCGGGGAGGAGAGACCGCGCGTCCCAACAAACACACACACGCACACACGGATACACACGTAGGACCGGAGCTCATGATGCTGAAAGGAAAGGAAAACGCAAAATCACTCACCGCTATGGGGGATGTAGAGAAACCAACAGCAGTGCCAGTGGTTGTCCGGTTCAATATTAGTTTTCTCCCCCCCTGCAGGAAATGAGTGGTTTCGAGGGGGGTGGTGGTGATGATGGTGATGGTGGTGGTGGTGTTGGTGGGTTTTGAGGAGCCACTCCCTGGGATGCAAATATGGATGCTGCTGCTGCTGCTGCTGCTGCTGGCGGAGATCAGCGAGGTGGATGATGCGATGAACAGCTCCACAGATCTGTCTGTCTGTCTGCCTGCCTGCCGGTCTGTCTGTTCGGAGCTATGATGCCTATTTTATTTTATTTTATTTTATTTTATTATATTTTAGAGGAGGGGGGACCACGATGTAAAAAAAAAAGCCCCACAATTCGCGTTTACAAAAGTCTAACCACCCAGTAACCGGTGACGTTACACGGAACCGAGCCGAACTTTTCGTCGGGTGTCATGGACACCGTGTCAGTGTACGCGCGAGAAAAAACGACCAGTGGTGTAGTTGTACTGGACTGGTCTAGTCGCCATTGTTTTTGGCAAAGCTTCTGTGTTTTTAGTGAGTCAAAAAGCCTATTTTGGTGAGTGAGTCAAAAAGCCTATTTTAGTGAGTCCAAAAGTCTCTTTTTTTGTCAAAAAGGCTATTTTAGTGAGTCAAAAAGCCTATTTTTTAGTCAAAGGGCCTATTTTAGTGAATCAAAAAGCCTATTTTAGTGAATCAAAAAGCCTATTTTTGAGTCCAAAAGCCTATTTTTGACTCAACCCACTGACTGCTAGACAGAACAAAGGGCGGGAGAGATGCTGTCTCCTCGCATGCGTCGGCACGTATTCATTGAATCAAAACATACCTCCACACTGAAGCTTAAAATAAGCTTAGGACGTAAACAGCGTTCATGGTAGAACATGGTTCATATTTAAACATTAAATGGTTTAACAACGGAATTAAACACGTATTGCTTTAGTTGTCTCCTGCTGCTTTACGGTGGGCGGAGGAGCCAATCAGCGCTTGGATACCATCGACTTTTGCTCCAAAGCGATGACTTTTGATATACACGATGTGATTGGTCAGTGCAGCTCCCACGTGGAATTCAGGGAAGCTTGCGATTGGTGGTCAACCGCGATGCTTCCGAGTTTGACAGGTGACCCGGGAAAGAAAAAAAAAACCTCGAGATGCCGGTGTGTGTGTGTGTGTGTGTGTGTGTGTGTGTGTGTGTGTGTGTGTGTGTGTGTGTGTGTGTGTGTGTGTGTGTGTGTGTGTGTGTGAATCAAAACCATGTGATAATGAATTATCACATTTATTAAAATAAATTAAAATATCAATAAATATAATAAATGAGTTATTTAATTGTATGCCCGATGATATACAAATATATTACCAGCAAACACCATTATGTTGTAGCGTATAGCCCACATATAAGTATTATATTAAATTATACAGCCAACAAATTAACAATAAAAAAAGAGACTATAAGCAGTGGACCCTTTAATTTTTAATGTCAGCGTATTTTTATACTGCTGCATAAGTGATGATTTTTACATGGAACATTTTGATTTGATATTAAATTGCTAACCCTGGTGGGCTGTTTTTGTCCGTGGGTTGATTAGGTGGGTAGATGGCTACTCAGCAGTTGTGGTGCACACAAGTCTTTCTAATAACTGTGAGTCACAGTCTTCACAGATTTTCCCAGCGTAACTCTCTGCTGAGAAAAAGCCTGCGTGTGCAAGGAAGTACAGCACAGTTTAGCATCCGAGTGTTCCGTGTGAGTCACATAATTCTCAGTCAGAGGGAGCCTCGTGTGATCTTGTGTCCAAAAATCCCCGAAATGGGCTTAGACTCATGTCTAAGCCCATTTCTGGTGGTTTGCCACCGCCTGGCTTTGTCTCACCGTGAGGCGTGAGCGCTGTATTGTAGTCACGCGTCCTAATACAATGTAGCTCCCATCCCACCCACAAACAGCTCTGATACCCCATCATTACCGCCACTGACTGTCTTCCCCTCGCTGAGGGCCCAACAGGACGCGGCAGCAGCAGCAGCAGCACATTGTTAGCACACTGATGCTAATTAACTGCTGCTGGCGTCCTGTAATTCCAGTGTTATGAATATAATTAGCATGACTCATGCATGTCTCGGGCCCATGGGCGGTTTGGTTATGTGTGTGTGTGTGTGTGTGTGTGTGTGCATGTGTGTGTGTGTGTGTGTGTCCCTTCCCCTTCCCCTTCCCCTCTACTGTTATTAAAGGAGTGACTGAATCGTCTTAATGGAAGCCAAAATACAATTTTGCCGGTAATCACTTGAAGCACACACACTATGTTATAGTTTGATACAACCAGACGCAAAACGAAAGACACCATTAGTTAGAAAATGCTTGCCTTCCTAAATATCAGTTACTTATATTTTGTTTCTTCAGATTGTGACTCTCCCACTGTACTACTGCCTATAATTTTCACTATTAATGAATTAATTTATTTGTTTGTTTGTGTACAGTGTACTGCTTCTTACCTGTAGCAGAGTTAGCAAAAATCTCATTTGCACCTGTTTCCTGGGCAGGAAACACAGAACAGTTGTATAAAACACAATTAACACTGTAAAATAAAAACCCAATTACAAAACAGTACATATTCACTGTACAACAACAATAACAACAACAAGATTTCACAACATTTGGACACCACCACAAGAACAGCACGATTTTACAACATTGAGACATCAAGCGTTAGTGTTTATGCGTGATGGGTACATGTTTGAGTGGGTTTTAGCCATGATTTCATTTTGAATTTAAAATCAGTAGAGCTGCAGCACTCTCTTATATAAGTTGGCACTGAGCTCCAGACGTGTGTTGCTCCAGCAGAGAAGGCTTATCTGCCGAGCTCAGTTGATCTATGCGGAATCACACAGTCAAGACCTTAGTTTCCAAATCGTTCTGAAGGGAATGCCATGCCGTTCCGATTCTCTCTCAGCTTTCGGCGACAGCGGTTGCATTTCATTTAACCTCTTCTAGCCCTCTTGCCAGAGGTACAGCTATCATGTTGTGGGCCCTGGAGTTCCTCAAGGCTGTCACCACAAAGTTCGACGGACCTGCCACGCATCTCAACAAGCTGCAGCCAACACATGGGGTCATGCATCTCTAAGCACAGTGGTTCCCCATGGGAGTCCATAGCTGTTTGTGGAGAGCCATATTGGAGTCTGTTGACACATTGCGTTCACTTGCAATTTCCTTTATGGATGCTAGCTCAGAGGGATTTTCTAGTTGTACTTCTTGGATTAGTTGGATTTGCTCTCTGTTCTTTGACTATATGCACATTCATTGACTTGCCTACGATAAACACAATAATATAGTCGACAACATCTGTTCCCTGCTGAATGACATGTGAAGCTTTACACGTGTGTGTGTGTGTGTTGTGTGTGTGTGTGTGTCGCGCATAGACTGAACATAAGAAGATGTCATCTGAAAACGTTCTTGTTGCTATAGAGACTCACACTGCATATCTTTTCATTCAAGTCATTTTGTGATAAATGTGTATATATGGAAGCCAATTCATATGTTATAGCCTATGTGTAGAAAGTAGATTGTATTGCTGTTCATTTATTTTTTTGTCTAGAAAAAGAAGTATACACACACACACACACACACACACATGCACACACACACCACAATTATTTCTGAAAACCACTGCGCTCTGATAATTTGCTACAATGTCTTCTTCTACCACTAGATGGAAGCATGCATCTATCATTTAAAATTACTTCCGACTGGGAGCAGGCCAGTAAAATTCCCTTGATGTTCCAATGCTCATCTGCGTTGAGTAATCTGCCATTTACTCTGCAAATACATGCATGTTCACCAGAGTTCAGAGTTCACCCCTTAATCAATTGGGGAAGTTACCTGTTCATGTATTTTTATGGAGGCCTATATTTTGTGTGTGTGTGTGTGTGTGTGTGTGTGTGGCTGGCTGGTATAGGCCTGGTGCCTTCTCATTAAATCCAAATGTAAGTTTTTAAGTACACAAGTATTCCCTTTAAACATTCCTCCCTTCAGTGGCATTTTTACGCAATACGAAACCCAAACTCATGAACACGACTGGAACAGATTTGCAAATTAGCTCTTGGCTCATTACCTAGTTCATACAGTCTATGCTCATTACTCCGTTTCCCGAGAAGGATAAATAAACCACCACAATCTAGCTTGACGGCAGACCATTGTACTGAAGGCCAAGTTTGTCTTGCGGCTCGCATATGTCCGTCAAGTCGCACTCATGTCATCCGTGTGTTATTAGCAGCATTAAACCATCCAATTACGAATGACCATTTGAATGTTCGGCATTGGTGAAAAAAAATCTAAAATTGGCCATATAATTTTAAGAGTACTGTACAGCCCGTGCTGCCAAACGCCATTCATCATTTGGGTAGTAAAAAGCTAATCACTCCAGCGCCATTCACTGATGCAGGAGAATGGGAGGAAAAGCAATTTTAACAGAATATTGATTTAAGAGCAGCAGTCAGACGGAATTACCAATGCATTGGCCAAAACAAAGAGAAGGAACTCCAATTAACTTCTACATTCAACAGACCTGCACACACAGACATGTACACACATACACATATACACATACACACACTAGCACCATGACAATGAGTCATAATTTTCGAATCCCATACTTCACCACTCAAATGCACTGACTTACAGACATTATGCTCTATGCTCTATGATAATATTGTATTATTGTATGTATTATAATATTATAATATTGCTACGTCTCTTGATCTGTCAATGATGCACGGTTGTGAGTCAAAATTGCTCACGTTCTTCTGGTTGGCACGTTCAAAAGAGTTCAAATGTAGCCGAAGAAGCCGTCCGCTGTTGTAAAGCCATTTCAATGTGACCTAGACAAAAGTTTAAAGTCTAACTACCGTTGCCGTAAGTTGCAGGATTGCGATATACTTGACTTCACTAAAGTACTATGGTAAGCCCACCCCTCCCCCCGCCCCCACTCCACACGCACACACACACGCACACGCACACACATACACGCTACCCCCGGCTATGTGCACACATAGCTTGTGCCGTTTCTTCCCCCAACAGATATGTTTGCAAATGGCCACTTCATGTCCGCATAAATTACCTCTGTTACCCCGAGGCCGGTTATCTCAAAGCAGGGCGGGGGGGTGGAAATCGCATGTAAGGGTGCGCGTGTTGTGCTCTGCGGAGACACCCTGGAAAGTACCTCTGAAGACAGACGGAGGCTCCGGGGACCACCACGCGGTGCTTGTGAGTTGAGTGCCTGGCCACGGAGCGTGGGCAGGGGAGTTAGGGACCAGCCGCAGCAGTAGCAGTAGCAGTGGCAGTGGCGTTGCCGTCGCTAGGGCCCTGAGTTGGCCCCGCTGCGGTGGGGGTAAGGTGGGGGTAATCACGTTGTCACAAGCTCCAGCTCCAGCCTCGCTGCCGCTGCTGCTGCACCCTGCAGCCAGCGCCATTAATATGGATGAGATCAGAACGATTGAGAGGGGCCGACCAGAGGAGATGGTTGTTACCCTACAAGCGTAATATTGAAGTGTGTGTGTGTGTCTGTCTGTGTGTGTGTGTGTCCGTGTGTGTCCATGTGTGTGTTTGTGTGTGTGCGTGAGATGGACTGCATGCACAATGCAACCCAGAGACAGGGATAGGGTGGATTTTTTGACTCTCCCAGCTGAGAGGTGCTGGGTTTGAACCCCAATATCCACAGAGCACTCTGCCTGTGGGCAGCCTTGAGCAAGATGCCTAACAGTTACCAGTTATCAGTTACCAGCCTCTATGTCTCTATGGATAAAAATAATTAATTTTGTACATTTCTTTTTCTGGGGGCGTTGGTGGGGTGGGGGGGGGGGGGGGGGGGTTGCACACACGCAAGCACACAATTAAGCGATAAACAACACAAATAATTTACTATCTTAGCGTTAAACAACATCAACATTCATCGCGAAACTCTGCCTCAAGGAAACTAATGAAATATGTACACGGGAACAAACACACGGTTAGCAAACGCGTCTCTAGCCTTTCTTATTTCCACAACGACCAAACCTCGCTTGCCTGTTATTTTTAGTCCACCTTGTGATTTCTCGCCTGAAGAAAACAGAAGAAAATCCAACTCCCTGGTAGGTAGCGCCTGAATCATCGAAATGAGAGTTTATCACGTTGAACAACTCTGTCGAATCACCTCCCGTGTCCGTAGCCAACAGGGGGGAATAACAGGTACTCTGGTTTAATTGGGAGTAATTGGATTCTTGGGGTGGGGGTGGGGGGCTTCCACTGCAAGACATTTCAAGGAAAACACAATTTCTTCAAGTCTTATTAACGGTGTCTGGATTCTGCTCTCAAGTACGCCATCTTAACTCTGAAGTTGCCCAACAAATGGCAATACTACTGTGGTGCTGTATGAGGTTATACTTACTGTACAACACAGAGATAAGACCAATTTGAATTAAACGGTTTTAAGGCAGGATGTGGAGGCAAAGAACGCCTTAAAGAAGAGCCTTAAAACCGTTTAACACACACTCACGAGTTTGATTATCTTGCTTATACAATGGTCATTTTACAACAATATAAAATAAGAGCATTCACAAGTTTTGCACACAAAATCGGAAGGTTATGAAACACAATGGACTACAAATATGCCTTGTCATGACAAGGCATATTTGTAGTTCCTTTTCTACAACCAGTTAGTCACGGTACAAATCACAATGGGGCGAGGTATGCGAAGGTCATGGCTCCGTCTCGTAACTCGTCACAAAGTATTACATTTGCGTTTTATTTGACGCAATTGATCACAAGGAAGATTTAATGTTGCTTTGGTTACAGGCTGGGTAGTTGTTCAATTTCTGCCGAACTACATGTGAAATACGCAGCTTTAACGCGCACCTGCAAGCCAATCAGAGAAGAGTATTCACCCAGACCGTGGTATAAAGTAAAATATATAATGCCATGTCTGTATGCCATTGCTTGGCCCACTTATTTTGTTGCATGCCTTAAGCCCATCATGCTAGTGTAGCAGTGGACTATTTCTCAGAAATGGCACATTTGGCACATAGACAATTCAACTATTGTCAAGGTTCAACTTAAGGTGGATTTTGAAAGAATACACACAGGCACATAGAAACACACAGTTTACCTTACCACCGAAAAATGTCAAGTTGAAACAACTTTCAAATCAAATTTCTAAAAGTTCTTCAATGGGAATCTCACAGGCTCACACTGACACATTTTCCACAAACAATGGTTATATGCAAGTAAAGAAAAATGTCATTGCAATTGACAAAAATGGTGGAAGAATACGTGTATACGGCATTACTCCTATCAACAACCCCTGCACAACATCGAGACATTTTTTTGGTCATCAATCAAAAATATATCTGCCAGAAAAATAAAAAAACACAAGCCGAGCCAATTAAAATGTGAGCATGCTACTATTGCTACCAGGGCGCGGCAAGCTATCGGCGGCGCCAGCAGCAGGTGTGTGAAATGAGATTGACAAACACAGGTGGAGCACGTGTAACTCAGCCTCATTACCCGCGCGGCCCATGAAGGAGCAGACATTCAATTAACATGGAGGCTCTGGCAGCTAGGAGGAGGACCCACACACTCGCGCCATGGCCACTGGATGCTAAGGGAAGGGAGTCCGTTAGAAACAGGTTACTGGGGAAACAAACATTCTTGGGGAATTTATTATAAAGGTTCCATAGTTATTATAGTGTAATTGGTTAGAAATGGCACCGGTCAGCTATTACTGAGTGAAATCAATGTGCTGTGAGAATCTCTGTTTTGATTTGACTACGCCAGCCTTGATGTGCGGCCATTATGATTTTAGACCGCTCTCGGTTCATTTCTGACCAATCAGGGCGTCTCAATCCAAGTTGTGTGAACGCAACCGTTCTCAATGGTGTATAAACGTATAGGGAGGGAGTAGAGAGGGAGGAGACATTTTTACATGACATTACTGTTCATTACTGAGGCTACAGATCCTATTCATAATAAATTAGGTGAAGATTAATGCTCGCCAAGTGCCTCCAAGCCTCCACCAGACAAAAAACTATAATATCCGGGACCATGAAGACTTGAAGCTTTTTGTCTGGTGAAACACTCTCCGAATGGAAGTACAAGACAGTGTTTGTTCACATTCATTGAAGGAAGGGGGCAGAGTATTATTGTCAGGTACACGTTGTGTGCAGGGAAGCAGAAACATCTGTCAACAGCGAGAAACCTCAACTTGATGCATCTGCACTAGAGCCTGACACGGGAGTGGATTTTCACTCCCGTCCCATCCCACTCCCACAAAAAAACTCCTGTCCTGCCCAAATCCCATGAAAAAGTTACAAAAAATCCTGTCAAATCCCGGGAAAAATCCTGTCCTGCCCAAATCCCGGGAAAAATGTGTATGACTCCCACTCCTGTTTCATTCCCGTTTTCTTTTTTAGGGGGCGAGGGAAGGGGTAATAGTTTTTAAGCAAAGCAGTGATTTTGATTTGATGATGGCTTCTGGCCAAACTTTTCTTAGATTACTTTGTGTTTTTCTGCAGTTTTTCATTTTCATTCCATTTTTGTTTGTATGTGACGTGCCGTGCGTCGCTACGTAATACCAGCCGTCAGTGCTGCCTTCAAGGCAGGTCCGAAGTTTAAAAAAAGAGACTCTAAAGAGACGGACTCTCCTGCAAAGGTGAGCAGAAAAATTTCACAATTTTTCAAGTGGAAGATTCCTGATACTTTGAAGGCACCACTTCGCCAGGGTCACCGGTGAAGGCTTCAAAACAAATTAACATTAGAAATGTATATTTTTGTATAAAAATCAATAACTTAACCCTCATACCAGTCATAAAAAAACCCTCTTACCCATAAAATGATTCCCGTCTAGCCAGCAGTGGCTAGACGCTGACGCCACCGACACTACAAGGCCACCAACGGCTGTGCTAGCGGGCTACTGCGACAAGACAGGCTGGATTCCGAACTTACTAGAAGTAACACACGCATTAGTCTTTAAAATTCATTGTGATGATGAAACTTCTCTAAATTATTGTGTGCGGAATAATTCAAGTATTGCGAAGCTGATACGATTATAATAAGAAAATGTATTCATCGGGGCCAGGCTTGATGAAGAAAAACAATCCTCCTCGAAAAAAGGTAGAACACCTATGTGTCATTTTGACATTTTGAAGCCGCAGTCGGCTACAGTAACTTTGCAAGCTAACATGTTATGATCATAGGGCTCTAAACCTTACGACTTAGACCTAACTATAGACTTATATTAGAAGATTCCTCATTGGTCCAGTGCTGTTATATGCATGCTCTTCCATTACCTTTCATGACTTCTGCCTATGTCTGTGAAAGTAACGCAATTAATTATAATATATATATACTGCATCACATTTTTTATATATAACTTCCACGTCACTGCACTCTAAGCCGCGAAACAAAAAGCCCTCCCTAACTGCTAACACACTAACACGACACAGCCACAGCCACACTAATCTCGCTGCTATCTAATCCATTCAGTGTTTCTACAGTAAACAACAACACAACAACAACAACAACAACAACACGTTATGCTCTTAACAAGAAATCTACACACAAAGAATTTACACAACCGCCCCCCCCCCCGCCACCACCACCCCCTGTCTTACAAGTCTTTCGCAACATTTTTTTTATGTGTGTGTCAGTGTGTGTGTGTGTGTGTGTGTGTGTGTGTGTCTGAGTGTGTGTGTGTGTGTGTGTGTGTGTGTCTGAGTGTGTGTGTGTGTGTGTGTGTGTGTGTGCGTACGCGGGTACTAACCAGATCCTGGCAAAAGCCTGCCTCTGAAAATGCTAATCCCATGCAAATGCACCCAGCCCAGAAATGTGTTGGCACTGCAGACTGTTTTGACTGATAAATCTCTCTCTCTCTCTCTCTCTCTCTCTCTCTCTCTCTCTCTCTCTCTCTCTCTCTCTCTCTCTCTCTCTCTCTCTCTCTTTCTCTCTCTCTCTGTCGCGCGTCGACTTCTCCTCCATGATGGGTAATGAGTAGCCCTCCAACGGCAACACACGGAGCCAATAAGATCTACTCATCACTCCCTTTCCGCTGTTGTACCGTATTAATGCATTCACCTGTCCGTCTGTCTGTCTGTCTGTCTGTCTTTGTGCTCCACCTCATGTCTTTCTTTGTCTTTCTTTTCGTCCGCCTGTCTCTCTTTCTTGTTGTCTCTCTCGTGTTATCTGTCTGTTTGTCTGTCTGTCTGCATGTCTCTCTTTGTTACATCAAACGTTGCAATCCGCTGCTGTCTGTCTCTCTCGTTGTCCCTTTCTTTCTTTCTTTCAACTAACATCAAGCATTCCAATCCCCTGCTTTCTCTCTCTCTCTCTCTCTCTGTCTGTCTGTCTCTCTCTCTCTCTCTTGCCTCCCTCTTTCCTTCTTTTCTTTTCTTTTCTTTCTTTCCTTCTTTCTATCTTTCTATCAAATATTGCAGTCCTCTGCTGGAAACACTTTCCAGAGGGGGAGGAAAAAGAAAAACCCATTATTGTTCTGTATTCAAATCATTCAAATCACATTTTGTACACAGGGAAGTTTAGTGTGCATAAATTTAACACGCCTCACTTTTAGTATCAAATCAAAGTGTGTGTGCGCTTCACCTCGGGGCAGTAAGGCAGAATAGCTCTCCCATTGCGAGATCAAATGTAATGCTTAAGTCTGCGCAAATGTAATTTTCTACCTGTCCAATATACAGTAAATCACAAAGTGCAATTACATTAAGACTACACAATGGGAATATGAGTTTGAAGCCGTATCTACTGTTTGATTGATCTACTGCACGTATAAATGACAAAAAATGTCTCTTCCCGCCATGGAGACGACATTGGTAGTTGATTGCAATGTGGTCGACACAGGTAACTCTTTATAAGAGGCAAAACTTGAACAGTAGTTCCACCGCTAACTACACACAGGGCTGCATTTCTGCCCCTCTGTACTCTGTTCAAGCTCAACCAAATATCAGCTAATGAGCCATGAATGAAAGTTCTGCTCCAAAGTCCAAACTTTGCCTCCGTGGCGGCGCTGGCGGCGGTGGTGCTGGGTATTATCTCCAAGTTAAGTCTTGCAAGCTGGCTCCGTTTATAATGAGACAAGGGAGCGCTTGTAATAAAGAAACCCCATAGATGAATAAAGTTGTCCCGCTAAATACTCTCTGGCGGGGGTGGGGGGCGGGGGGACGGGTGGTCCGCGGACAAACCACAATCATTTTCCTCTGCATTAGCGCGCGCTAACGCTGGACGGCGGGTTGCTCCTGCGCACGCCGCGTGGAGCCAATTTAAGGCACTCCCGGACGGTCGCCTCGACACGAATAATAATAATAGCACCGCGGCGCGGTAAGGGCCCGCGTGTGTTTTATTTATTCTTTGCTATGAATCTTTTCATTAATAATTTTTCAAATTGAAGCTTCGGCCTACATCTGATGTAGCCGATGTGAATCCAAGCTGGGTGGTTTGGCACAAATGAGAGGGAAATGTCGAGAATTCCAACTCACGAGACAGCACCAAACCACCCGCGAGTACGAGACTAATGGCTTTCATGGAATATAGGGATTTTTTAATAGAAACAAAAGACTTTTTTTTGTTTGTCCCAAAAAATATTAGGCTATTAGCCTACTACGCACTGGTGACTTGTTGGAAGAGATTTGTAGCGGCTCTGTATTCTGGGGGACTTGCGAAACAAGTTATGAATGTGTGTTACGTCGTTGTGTGTTGGTAATACCAGTAACTATGTTAAAATGTTCTGGAAATTAATCAATCATGGCTATGCTCTAAAATGTACATTTGTTTGACTAAAACACTTTGACTAGACTTTAGTGCTTTTTATTTGGGTGATTTTTTAGACAGCAGTGATGAAAAGTTTCATTGAGGAGTTGAGGAGAAGAGTAACTCCCAACACAACGTCTTGGTCCACTAGGTGGACAGCTTGAATGGAAAAAGACTCAGACTCAGTCTAGACTGCAAAGAGCTGGATTGATTTTCAAAAGAAAGAGAGACACAACAAATCATGTTTACAACATGATAATATTTTATTATTTTATCATATTTTAATTCAACCGCTAGATACCTAACTGCAACCATAATGATTATTTTATGTGTCGCCATGGTCAATAGACATTCATTGGCATGCCAAAAGTATACAACAATATACCTATTTTTAGTGCTATGTCAAAAGAGCGAATAGCTTGGAAACTCGGATCCTGCATGGAGCTTCCGGCTCATTCTCACATCTCTAAGCTCAGTTTGAAAAAAAAAAGTCTCTCCAGATGGTTCACGAACACTAGATGGCAATCTCATGCTGAACTCTTGTGGATTCAACGGCATGCCTCCAACTACATGGGTTGCTCTGAGTGAGGCAAAAGTAATTGGGTTTTTTTAAGAGGCCGTAATCATGACAACAAACATGTTTTCAGTGTAAGCAAATGTAGCAAGAGGGTAATAAGGAAACTTATAATTTTAAGAACTTTTAAAGAAAATCTTGCCTTCTGGTTAACACCACGTTATGTATACCCTCTCGGTACATAGGTCTAACAAGATGTCAGTATATCAGATGAATAAATGAAAGACACGTGCGTGCAATCAACACAAGCATTTTTAATGATAGATCACTTTTGAGAGCAGTACAGGAAGGAGACGGCTTGCCTTCCCTCTGAACACGAGGGGCGACCATGTTCCAGCCCTCCTAGAGCCAGCGCCTGCTCAGCTATGCTCATTAATGTCTTGACCTCTGAAGCCTCTCAATTCAGCCTAAAGTGATGAAAAATTAGGAAAAACCTACTAGTTCCATCAATGTTTGCCAATTTCCTTTAACGATTAGAGTTCAGACTTGCCCTTTGAACTTCAGTGATCGCGGCTGCAAGTCCAGGTGGCAAAAATCTGGCATTCATTTAGAAGAAGAAGAAGAACTTTATTAATCCACACTTTTTATGGTCAGCTCCAGATCAATCATCCACATCTTGGTCAGGGACAGGACCGGAGAAGCGAATCTTCACATTTTTTTTAATTGGGGTTCTTACTGTGGAAGGAGACCCCGCAGAGCACAGGGAGAACATGCAAACTCCACACAGAAAGGCCGGGAGATAACCCCACCTGGGCACCACGAGTCAACAGC
Organism: Coryphaenoides rupestris; assembly: GCA_002895965.2. Classification (NCBI taxonomy): domain Eukaryota; kingdom Metazoa; phylum Chordata; class Actinopteri; order Gadiformes; family Macrouridae; genus Coryphaenoides; species Coryphaenoides rupestris. Next base: position 165,391 of record PIJE02000766.1, read on the forward strand.
ACCCCAGGCGGGAATCAACCCCAGGACCTTCTTGCTGTGAGGCAGCAGAACAAGCACTGCGCCACCGTGCCCCCAATTTCTTGGCTTGGTTAAAATTTCTGCATTTATCAAGCTTCCTCTTGTGAGGTAAACTCAACAATCCATGACACACATGTTCAGTCACAGGCCTGCAGCAGAACTGAGGAAAGGCTACAGTGGGAATCGTACATGATCACCTTTACTTTTGCCGTCTGCCCAATCCGTCCGCCACCTATTGCACCGTTTTCCACCGGCCCTGGAAAGGAGGATCATCACCTCCTCTGCGTTATCCGAAGGTTCCTTGACCCTCGGGAGGGGCTTCCGGGTGTTAGGGAAACTGCTCGGATCATTGTGATGAAGCTATATTGGGTCTGTCATTATTAGTGCATTTAAGGGCTCTCTAACGAAAAACGAACATAAGCACTGACTCTTTAACTTAGAGTTAACCGGATGGCAAGGGTCCATGTCTCGAAGCTTCTTGTTCCGAATACCATCATACTCTCTCGAGTGTCATCGATCAAAAATTACTGTAATAATCAAGTAACAGTCGTTTAGCTATATCCCCCTCTCACTCGGTGCTGTCCAACTCGCCGTGACTAGTCAGTACACACGGTAGAACCCTGGACAGGAGCCGGCATACGCAGAGCTGTCAATGCAGAATGATGCTTCTCTGATTCCACAGGTTCACTTTGGACGTGTTAACGTTTCCAAAGTGAATATAATCAGCATAATGTGCATGGTGCTTCCTTGCTATTTTTGCTCATGCACCTATTTCCTCTATGATTGCTCTCTTATCGTTGGGAACAGTGGGGCATTCCATCAATCTTTCATAGACCATGCAGCAACTTCACTGGCCCTGTCAGTGTCTATTTATGCATGTGGCATGCGTACATCCACACACTCAGACATGCATGCTTACGTGTGTACTGAGAGAGAGAGCGAGGGAGAGAGCGAACGCAAAGACTACAGTATATGCTGACGAAGGGTGGTTGCAATACCGATCAGACCATAGACTCATCGTAAAGCACAGTATTCATGGGTGTTTACAGGACTATTAAGAGGCACACCGACATGGGCGTCACACCACAGCTAAGGGAAGGCTTCCGCTTGCCAGCCTGCCAGAACCCCCCAGCCGGGAACCCCTCCTATCTAAATCATATTGGATCTCGCACACACAACTCCCCACAGATTGTTGCCGACCCGTCTGCCAATCGACTAATAGTCGTTTCAGTTGTTCAGATGGGCGAGTCCTAATTAAATCAAGGAAACAAGGGACCGGCGCAGGCATCAGCTGGAGCCATGAATATCTCGTTCGAGGTGCCAAGGCGATTTTCCTGCCGTAAATCCCCCCCACCCCCTCCCTTTAAACGACGCACCGCAGGAATTGAATGGACAAAGTCCCACAAAGATGTGCGCTGAATCTGGGCATTAAGATCCTCTCCAATACCATCACCACCACCCCCATCACCACCACCACCACCCCCACCACCACCACCATCACCCCCATGACCACCACCACCTCCCCTACCACCACACCACCACCCACTACTCCTATCACCACCACAATCCCCCCCACGTACCAAATGCAAACGACACATGAAAGCAATATTCATTAATGAGGGCTCTTCATCAAGTTAATTGGCAGTGTTTCAATACTTGGACGGAAATAAAAGGAGATCATTAATTGGCCTAATTTACCCATCTTGTTGAAGAGCGGGGAGACATGCTATTCAGCCCTCTATTAAGCGCAGGTCTCATTAGCGCATAGCCATAGACTGTACAAAGGGAACTTGCCCACTTTGCTCTCTCCGTCTCCCCACATGTTTTTAAGTCACAAATTACCATCTCACCATCTCATGAATGCCCCTGTATTGCAACACTTACGGTAAAAGACATGTCAATCATTCCTGGCACTCTTGAGACTTATTCGGTCTTACTTTGAGAATGCTAATATGGCGACGATCACGTGACTCATTTACATTTTGGCCCGTGCATGCCACTTCTGGAATGATTCCGGCGCCCCTGCTGGACGCGGAAGGAATAAAATTCAGCACTCAATCCATCTGGAGCATCGAAATACAGACTAAGTGCTAGGCCTGGAAAAAAAACACCCGGTCCCCAGTAGTTATTTGACAAAGTGGTTGCAAGACTTGGCTCTTTGCAATAAAATTGCCATCTCTCTCTTTGTTGTTAGCTCTCAGTCACTCTAACATCTTTTTTTTTTGTGCTCGTCTCACATAGAAGGGTCAAAGGTCAATGGCAGTTGGCCATTGAATGGTTCTGCGCGATCAAGTAAACAACATACTTTTCTTTTCGTGGCCGCCATCGTCAACGTTTCACAATGTACCGTCTGTCCTTCCCACTTACTTGAGCGTACTGGAACACACGTGGCGGAACATGAAATGTCCAAGTCCATAATTACAATCAGCCATTTTACCTGGAACGGTACCTGGAACTTTCTGCCCATAGGAGTGGTTTTAATATTCAGAGAGGCATGGCAGAGCTTTGCAGGACTCCAGGGGAACTACAGTATGGTCATTTAAGTCTAAATCGAAAAAGCTTATCCTTAATCTTACACATGGCGGGGAAACAAACCTACAACACAACAACAGCAACAACAACAACAACAACCCATTTAATTAAGCAAACAAATACTTTTGGCCCAAGTGACTGCGGGGAAGCAGAAATGGCAAATACACAAATGCTCAGACACGTGCACGCGCACACGCACATATGGAAACAAAGACATATCCACACACACACAATTCTCTCTCTCTCTCTCTCACACTCACACACACACACACACACCACACACACACACACACACACACACACACACACACACACACATACACACTGATATAGGTTACCCACAAACAGTAACCCCCATATCAATCAGTGAGTGATGTCTTCCTCAGGAAGGATTTACTTTCTCCTCTACTCTCCTCTCCCCTTTCTGGGACTAAAACAAGCTCTCTCTCTCTCTCTCTCTCTCTCTCTCTCTCTCTCTGTCTCTCTCTGTTTCTCTCTCTCTCTCTCTCTCTCTCTCTCTCTCTCTCTCTCTCTCTCTCTCTCTCTCTCTCTCTCTCTCTGTCTCTCTCTCTCTCTCTGTCTCTCTCTCTCTCTCTCTCTCTCTCTCTCTCTCTCTTCTCTCTCTCTCTGTCTCTCTCTCTGTCTTCTCTCTGTCTGGTTCTCTCTTTCTGTCAGTCTGTTTCTCTGTCTCTCCCTCATATTTGTCTGTCTCTCTCTAAATTGTCAATTTCAATCAAATGTTCTGGGAATGTAAAAGGCATTACTTTGTGTAATATTGCCACGGCCACACAACAACACCATAAAGAACACGAAGACACAAGTGATGGTACAAGAGGCAAGGCTCTAACTATCGATAGTAACCTTATAGTAGTACGAGAATCCAACAGTAATTCCCAATACTATGCTCTCTCTCTCTCTCTCTCTCGCTCTCTCTCTCTCCTCCTCTCTCCCTCGGGGGGGGGGTCAGGGGGCTGGCGGGCGACCCTCCATCTGCGTCTCCTGAACGGATGTTCTCCTCTCCGTCGTCGGTTCTTCCTCCTCTTCACCACCCACCACCCTCTTCCTCGCACACTTCTACTCATATTTATCCCCTTCCAACTTCCTCTTTCCCCCTGGGTGAGCAATCCCACCCTCCCCCCACACACCACACACCACACACACACACACACACACACACACACACACACACACACACACACACACACACACACACACACACACACACACACACACACACACACACACACACACACACAGACACACACACACACAGACACACAGACACACACACACACACACACACACAGACACACACACACACACACACACACACACACACACACACACACACACACACAGACATACACACACACACACACACACACACACATACACTCTGCTCTCATTAGAGTGTCCCCAGACTCTCTGACACATATTGAGTGTGTGTCTCCGTACACCCCCTCTGAGGTAGTGCATACTACTAAGTTAGTACGACTACTTCTAGTGCT
>PIJE02000766.1:174448-176948 GCA_002895965.2 Coryphaenoides rupestris
CGTCATAGCGACGTGTGCGGTAAACAGTATTCTTTTTCCCGCCCAGAATATCCGCCACAGAGGCAGCGACTTTGTTTAGTTTCCTCTCTCCTTGTAGCTGACCTGCTTATAGAACCGTTCTGCTTGGCACACTTTTAGTTTCCATTCGGGATGTTTGAGTGGTTTGGAAAAACGGCAGCAAACAAAGGAAAAGTACTTTAGAATCCATGGAAGATGAGATATTTATGATATTTATGATGTTGTTGCATATTGTGATGATTTGATTCAGTGTTGTGAGCGGATGAGTGCTTCTCAAGTCGCTGTCATCATCAATCCACCGTTTATTGGTCGCCTCGTCCTCCTCCCGCTGTTGGTGGTGAGGGAGAAGCAGGGGCCTGTTGCGATCACTGGAGCCTACTGGGTTCCCGTTCCATTAGATGGAGCTGGGAAGCAGCCAATGGTGAACCAGCCCAACACGGCACCGACTCCAAGGGGCGGAGAAGAAGAGGAAAATCCCTTTTTAGGAGTCAAACTCACATCATACGCCTAAAGGTGGATGCACACCACCCCCGTATGTGAAGCACCTCATCATGCTGGGCGGCATGGAGTGTGTGTGTGTGTGTGTGTGTGTGTGTGTGTGTGTGTGTGTGTGTGTGTGTGTGTGTGTGTTTCCACCTTCTCCAAAATAAACCACGCAATCAATAAACCGGTTTATTGCAGCCTCAGCCTCACTCAACCCCAGATTCTAACTTGGGCCATTTCTGAGGCTGCCTCAACCAGCCACCAACCACACAAACTACACCGCGATGGATTTTTGGTTGTGCTCCGACCAAATATAACACCCCACCTTTTCTGACTCACTCTCTTCAGTTCAGCTCTCTGCAGGTGTTTTTTGTGTATGTGTGTGTGTGTGTGTGCGCACGCTGCCTTTCTCCGGTCTCCCAGAGTCGGAGTCCTCCTCCGTGGATTATGTGCTCGTGTGTGCGTATTTGAGAAAATAAAAATGAAAATCCATTTCCGCGATTTTCTTTGCGGCGGCATCAATTCCCCGAGCTTCTGATGGGGTTACCTATGAAATCCATAACTTCCTGTCGTGTCTGCAGGGAGCTCCTTCTGCAAGCTTTTTTCCTCTTTCACCCCCCCCCACCCCATTAATGATATTTTCATCACCAGCCGGGCGGAATAATTTCACATTGATGACAAACTTCTCGTCCACCTTTCAGTCGAGGGTGCTTTTAACATCTTATGCCTGATACCTCCGCTCCTCATCTCCTCTGTGGACTTAATGTCCTGCTTCACTTGATTTGCTGCCTCACTCAGGTTTCCAGCGCGTGTGTTATTGTTCCTGTATGGAGCTGGAGAGGACAGCCTCTTACGTCCAATTGTGGAGAATTACATTTACATTTACATTTACATTTAGGGCATTTGTCAGACGCTTTTATCCAAAGCGACTTACAAAGAGTACATTTGTTGAAGGAGAGGCAGCAATATATCACTGTGGTACCTGAAGATAAGAATAGAGCTGTTTTCCAGCATTCATATTTACGAGACGAATAGAACGAGTTTCATAATTGCTAAGTTGCCTGCATAAGTAGCTGGGCAGGCGTGTGATTCTAAGCATGATACAACATCTGAGAACGAACAACAATGCTAAGTGCCATTAATAAAGGTTAAGACATATAAACACACAGGTTAGTGCTGGGGGGGGGGGGGGGGTTATGTAGAGTCCAGGTGAACTCTGAACAGGTGGGTCTTGAGTCTCTTGTTAAGGAGGGGCGGGGTTATGTAGAGTCCAGGTGAACTCTGAACAGGTGGGTCTTGAGTCTCTTGCGGAAGCTGGCGAGCGACTCGGCCGTCCTGACGTGAGCCGGGAGCTCATTCCACCACTGAGGAGCCAGAACCGTGAAGAGTTGGGACTTGGAAGTGCGATGTTTGGCTGAATTGTTGAAATTTGCTCATCGTTTAAAGAACAGAAATGACTGCATGTCTGCAGCCAGGCGTTGCAAATTAATGCGGCCCGGGTTTTTTTTTTTACCACATTTATTGATGTCGTACTCAATATTGCCTGCTATACACATGCATGAATGAAATATCAGCGTCCGAATTACTACCCAGATGTGGATTAGGAAATAAGTCATGTTCTGTACTGTAAAAGCACCATTTGAACACATTTCAACATTGATCTCAGACCATTTAAGTGTTAGACGGGGGAGGTGTTCCCTTTCAGTTGATAAGCGCACACACATAGTAGGTCTACTCTACACTCAAGTTTTATAGCCCGCATTCATTGATTTTTTTTTTCTGTGATGGAAATAATTACAGAGGTCCAGACCTCGTGACCTGGTAGCTGCGGCGGCTGTGGTCGTCCACGTCTGCGGTGTTTGGCCTTTGGAGAGATCGGTGGCCACTGTTGTGAGAATGAGACCAGCATCTGCTAGAGAGTTGTGTACCAATGGTCTTTTAACTTAGGAAAGGTACGTCTCTTAGTTCCCCTCAGAGATAATAAACACGTATATCCAGT
>PIJE02000766.1:184448-209448 GCA_002895965.2 Coryphaenoides rupestris
CCACCACCCTCTATCCTCCACCCTTGAGCTATGCTTCAATCCAAAGGGCTGCCCCCCCCCCCCCCCCACCCAGCCCTCCCCTGAGCCAGTATTACCAGTATAGTAATTATGTGATTTCTGTTCGACTCCCAGAGAATGCGGGTGGTGGTGGTGGTGGAGATGGTGGAGGTAGGGTGGCGGAGGTAGGGTGGCGGAGGTGGAGGGTGGAGGGATGGAGGCGGCCAGGACTATTCTCATGGAGTTGAGTGTTGGGTACTCCAGCTGCACGGCCGCCCTTGTAGCTTGCCAGACAGTGTCGTGTCGTGTAGTGTAGTGGTGTAGTGTACTAGAGAAAGGGTGTGTGTGTGTGTTTGTGTGTGTGTGTGTGTGTGTGTGTGTGTGTGGGGGGGGGGGGCGGGGGGGTTACACTCCAATGCCACTGGGTAGTGTACTGGATAACTGGTAAATTGCACACCGAGGACGAGTGCATTAACACCAAAATCCTCTCTTTAGCCCGACTCCCTCGCTCCCCCTTTCTTCCTCCTCTCCTCCCTTTCTCCCTCTCTCCTTCCTTCCTTCCTTCCTCATCGTTTCCCTCCATGCCACTGTCGCCACACACACATCCCTTCACACACACACATGCACGCGCACACACACACACACACAAGCCTGTGACTGCCTCCGGCCTTTTATTCATCTTCTTCTTCTTCTTCTCTCTTTGGCGACTCCTTCTTTTTTTCCACATTTTCGCATGATGCCACATTGCATGGAGAAGAGAAAAGCCAATGGGAAAGAGAGAGAGAGAGAGAGAGAGAGAGAGGGGCAGGGAGAGGGGGAGAGAGAGGTGGGGAGAGAGGGAGGTATACAGTGGGAGAGAGACACAGAGAGAGGCAGAGATACAGAGGTAGAGAGACAGAGAGAGACACAGAGAGAGGAAGTGTGTGTGTGAGAGAGAGAGAGAGAGAGAGAGAGAGAGAGAGAGAGAGAGGGGCAGGGAGAGGGGGAGAGAGAGGTGGGGAGAGAGGGAGGTATACAGTGGGAGAGAGACACAGAGAGGAAGTGTGTGTGTGAGAGAGAGAGAGAGAGAGAGAGAGAGAGAGAGAGAGAGAGAGAGAGAGAGAGAGAGAGAGAGAGGGGTACAGAGTGGGGAAGAGACAGAGAAAGAAACAGAGAGAGAGAGAGGGAGGTACAGAGTGGGAGAGAGACAGAGAGAGAGACACAAAGAGAGAGAGAGGGAGGTACAGGGTGGGGAAGAGAGAGACACAGACACAGAGAGATAGAAATAGAGAGCGAGAGAGAAAGAGACACACACACACACACGCACACACACAGTGAGAAAGAGAGGTGGAGACACAGAGAGAGAGAGAGAGAGAGAGAGAGAGAGAGAGAGAGAGAGAGAGAGTGAGAGAGGTAGGGAGAGTGGGAGGTTACATACTGTTTGCACCTGGCTGTCCCTATTAGCGGGTCTGATGACGGCGGCAGTGGCTGGATCCCATCCAGACTGGGGGGCGGGGGGGGGCGCTACACTCCAGCTCTCCGCCCCCACGCGGCAGGCCTCCGAGCCGGGCTAAGATTCGGAGGAGTGGTGGTGGCAGGTGGAGCAGCTGGAGGAAGGTGGAGGCGGCGGCGGGTGCGTCTCCTACCTGCAGTGCTGGAAGCTTTTTACATACTTATTTTTACTTATCCACCCAGGGGTGTCAGACTGGTGGGGGGGGGGGGGGGCCCAAAGTGGAGGGGGGCCCCCGCTAAAAGCCTGCAATTAAAAGTTAGTTTTTATGTGGATTTCTTTTCTTCTAAGTAATTAGTGACACAACTGCAGTAAAATTGGCTAAATTAATTGGTTGATTTGTATCAAAAAGAATAAAACAAAATATACTGGAGGGCCCCTGTCACCCTCTTACATAATAAATACTTAAACAAACATGAAGAAAACAATGTTCTCTTGAGCAAGCAAACCTAATCTAACCACATAGTAAAAGTATCACAGTATTATATGGGTCCATATATATAATGATGGTCTAAATTATGTTAAAATTATTTTTGTGTAAAATAACGTGACTTTTTTTCCCGCTCGGACGTGCTGGGGCCCCTATTATGGTTTCTTTTCACGGGGCCCAGAATCCCTGGATCCACGACGCTATTCCTGCGGAGGATACAACAGGAGACTGTCTATTTGTCTCCCCCGTTGCATTTGTGATACAAGCTCGAAACCGCGGACCCAACGCCAGAGCAGAGTGGGACCCGAGCCCAACTCCAACTAATCTCATTCTGTTGTCGAAACCCGATTGCGCCGCCCGTACCCTGACAGGACCGCGACGACGCACTTTTTATTTCTGTGTTTTTTCCCGGCTAATTCGAACGAATGCAAGAATAGAAACACCACGACCGCCACGACCACACTCACACACACCCCACCCCCAACTACCACACACACACACACACACACACACACCTACACATGGACACACGCACGCACATGCACACACACACGCACGCACACACACACACACACGCACGCACACACACACATACGTACCCCGACACACACAGAGCCACCCCGACTACCACACACACACACACTCACACACACTCACACACACACACATACGTACCCCGACACACACACAGACAACCCGACTACACACACACACTCACACACACAGACACACACACACACATCTCAAGAAGCACCGTCGCTCTGCACCCCCCCACCCCCTCTCTCGCCCAGATCATTTCCGAGGACATGGGAGAGAGAGAGAGAGAGAGAGAGAGAGTGAGTGAGTGAGTGAACGAGCGGCATCCATATTTAACATGTCTACTGAGTCAGGTAAATTATGTAGATTGGGTTTTGAGGGAAAAAAGGTGGAGGTGGGCGGGTGTGTGTGTGTGTGTGTGTGTGTGTGTGGCAGGGGGGAGGGCCGTATTTTATTTTCCCCTCACGCCGTTGTGTGCGGGCAGCGCGGTGTGACGGAGCCGCTCCACCACCTGAGCGCATTTAGATGGAAACAGGTGGAGGTGGAGGTGGGGGCGGCAGATCAGCTAGAAATGAGTTTGATACGAAGATGGATGTGTCCGTCAGTGGCGGACCGCCTTATTACGACCAGATCATCTACACTATCAATGCAGAATGAAACGCCGCAGAGTCTGTTGTGTGTGTGTGTGTGTGTGTGTGTGTGTGTGTGTAGGGGTATGTGTGTGTGTGTAGGTGTGTGTGTAGGGGTATGTGTGTGTGTGTGTGTGTGTGTGTGTGTTTGTAAAGGGATGTTTGTGTGTGTGTGTGTGTGTGTGTGTGTGTGTGTGTAGGTGTGTGTGTGTGTGGGTGTAGGTGCGTGTGTGTGTGTGTGTGTGTGTGTGTGTGTGTGTGTGTAGAGGTATGTGTGTGTGCGTGTGTTTGTAAAAGGATGTTTGTGTGTGTGTGTTAGGTGTGTGTGTGTGTTGTGTGTGTGTGTGTGTGTGTGTGTGTGTGTAAGTGCGTGTGTGGAGGGATGTCTGTGTGTGTAGGGGTATGTGTGTGTGTGTGTGTGGGGGGGGATGTTGTGTGTGTGTGTGTGTGTGTGTGTTTAGGGCTGTGTAGGGATGTGTTTGCGTGTGTAAGTAAGTGCGTGGGTGAGTGTGTGTGTGTGTAGAGGGATGTTTGTTTGTGTGTGTGTGTTGTGTGTTTGTGTTTAGGGCTGTGTAGGGATGTGTTTGCGTGTGTGTGCGTGTGTAAGTAAACGCCGTGGGTGAGTGTGTGTGTGTGTAGAGGGCATGTTTGTTTGTGTGTGTGTGTGTGTGTGCGTGTGTGTGTGTGTGTCTAGGGCTATGTTTGCCTGTGAGTCGGGAATGTGTGTGTGTGTCTGTCTGTGTCTGTGTCTGTAGGGCTGTGTGTGTGGAGGGGGGGGGGCTGTTGTCTGTCTCATTGATAGAGATGCATTCTTGTCTGTCTGTTGGAAGTTTCCAGAGCAATTCTCGAGGATTCTTGTGGTGGATTAAGGGTGAAAAAGACTAACAAAACAACACATAAAGGAACTTCGTTTTGTTACTTCATTTGCAATTAAACACACGGTTTAACAAGGCAAATTCACTTCTGGGCCCCGACATTCTCAGGGTTTCCCGTACTTGGAGAGTAACTCATTCGAGAGTGGCAAGAAGAAATGTATTCCTGCAGTGGCCAGCCTGAGTCTACGACACGGGGTTGGTTTTAAAACCAGCTTGTTTCAATTCGAGACCCATTCTGTGTACCTTGAACCTTCAGATCCTCGCCCCCAGGAACAAATCTGAAGGGAAAGAGAGTGAGACACCACATTCACACAGATTAGAGCTTGTCTGCCATCAGACTGTAGATGTTAATCCGTAGTCTGAATTTTGAGATGATGCTTCATCCAATTAATAATTTTTCCTATAAAAGGATCAACAAAATATCTAGCATATAACACTGGTCTGGGAAGCAGATGTTCAGGTGATACTTCCAATAAGAACAATACCAGACAGGTCCAGGGGAAATTAGGCAATAATTAGCAGTAATTCCACGGACGGCTTTGGCAAAGTATTCAATCTCATTAAGCAGCCCATTCTCTCCCTTTCTTTCCTCACACTGACCTCAGCGCACTAGATCAGGCATTCAGCGCTCCGACAAATGGAGCGTTTCCTTTAAAATGTGTGGTGTGGACAAAAGCTGGAAAAACGATACATTACAGAGTGAAGGTCTCTTATTAAACGGTTGTTTTAGCTTCATCCCCCTCGACCTTGGACCCATCAATTCATGACTTGGTAGATTTCCAATTGCTGTTTTTTCCCCTCATGTGATATGTGACAGAACATTTTTGGATTGCTTTCATGGACAAAAGTTGTCTTTCTCCGACGGGAAAAATCCAAACAATACTGCAAACTCACATTCAATGTTGACTTTCAACACAGAGCTGTTAAGGACTCATTCTTAAACTCTAAAATCTCTTTTGAAAAGTGAATAGCAATGTTTGTTTCTCTAATGATCTCAAATGAATGCCAGGTGACGCCGATGAGATGCACCAAAGTACTCCGACACCTACCTCCAAACATTGGTCAGACCCCAAGCCCCAGCCCAAGCGCTCCGCTCAATAGCTTTGGCGAGACGACGAAGGTTCCACCTTCACTAAGAACAGGCAAACATCGCTCTGCCAAATCCCAACTCTTCTCTGTGCTCACCAGCTTCCGCAAGAGACTCAAGACGTCGTATGTCTTGGCATTATTAATAGTACTTAGCATTGTTTAGCATATCGTATGTTCTTAGATGTTGGTAATGCACTCAGAATGGCACGTCTGCTCTTATCCCAGCTATTACGCAGGCAACCTAACAATTATGAAACTCGTTCGATTAACCTTGCGACTATGAATGCTTGGGACCTGCTCTATTCTTATCTTTATGTACCGAAGCGTAATATATATTGCGGTCTCTTTCAACAAAGGTTCTCTTTGTCAGTCGCTTTGGATAAAAGCGTCTGCCAAATGCCCGAAATGTAAATGTAAATGTAAATGTACTCCCTCAGGTGCCTCATCACGATCACTTATCTGTCGTCAGTCGTGAAGTTGTCATGGTGACGGCAAGTGAAGGCGCCTATGTAGATGATAAACACCTATTTATGGACGTGTGACCGAATATTAAAGTAGTGGCGTGTAACTCAGTGAACTCCAAGATGGATTTGCTTAATTAGCCTCTCATTAAGTACAATTGTAGACAGGACGCCAACACAGGAGGTCATGTGACGCGTGCACATCTGTATGAAGGGATTCATAACTGCAGCAGCATCACCGCTCCGTGAGGCCTGGCTGTACTGCAGGCCCCACAACAAGAGTTTGAAATGTTGGATGTTTATTTCTAAGGTCCTCTAATACAATGACGATGGAGGAAGAAATTCACAAACAAATCATTTATTCATCCCTTGTTGACTCCTTGGTCCTAGAAATATTTTTCCCACTTTCATCTGCAATATTTCCGGTTCAATAAGTAAGTTGTGCTCGACGTGGAAGGACAACATTAGCCATAAATGAGCAGCAAAACATCTAACTTCTGATGTATTTCTATTGCTTCAAGTGTAAGTACTGTCTCCATCCACAATACCGAATAATAATTGAGTCAATCGCATGGAGGCCTTGTAATATAATCCTGTTAGCCTGTAAGAGGTACACAGCTCGGTACAACCAGGACGTTTTTCTGCAATATAAGTCAATATAACCCGCATTAAAAGCATGTTTTTCCAACAATGTTCCCTGACGTTTACTTTCCAGTATATGTATAATATGTGCACATTATCCTACTTATACTTATTCAACAAATGGCCAAATGGGGGTTCTGTCTATCAGACAGCAGTGCCAAGACCAGTTTGTTAAAATGTATTTTAAAATATGGGTATAATGGAGTCGCGTTTCCCATGCAAGATATTTCGGTCTCTGCAAGAGTAAACGGAGTATCCACCATTAAACAACTGCCAGTGGACTGACGTCACCTGTGCGACACTGTTTGGATGCAATTACACATTTCGCCATAGGTGTCGCCAAAGAGCAAGAAATGAATGGACATCTTCGAGATTACCACTTTAACGTGTGGCCACATTGGAGTTGGTTGAAAATGGTTTGCGTCACGAAATGGCGTCCATCTGACCTGGTGTCGCGACCTCGTTTGTGGTTGGAAAATACCACAAGCTTTACCGTCTATTTCCAACTGAGATTTAAGATGAGATAAGATAAGATAGAACTTTATTAACCACAAAGGAAATTCGCGTGCCAGAGGTTGCTCAAAATACCACAATTATCTTCCGTTAAGAAAGTGTTCCTGTGAAGTATATAAATATATATGTATATAGCACATCCGAACGTGTATATAAAAACACGTTTGGATTTAAAAGCGAGCAAGAAAGAAAGGTAATAATAACATAGCAACTTTAAAAACAGTGTGTGCTTTGACAGACAAAGTGAAAACAGGTCTACTCAGAAGACAGCATAACAACAGAAAGCAGAACAGAAAGGCCAAACAAAAGCAAGACAAGATCATGTTAAAGTTAAGATAAAGTTGGAACAAGAAGACAATAAAAAACAATAAAAACTTGCGAGGCACAGTCAGGTAGTCTACATTTATTCAGGGGTTAACAAAACGAACACTACAACTCACAACATAACGAGCCGAGGCAGAACTGTTCACGGTTGTAGAGAAAAACATATTGTATATTGACCCCCTCCCTCCCTCTCCTCTCCTCCTCCCCCCTCCTTCCCTCCCTCCCTCTCCTCTCCTCTCCTCTCCCTCCCTCCCTCTCCTCTCCTCCCTCCCTCCCTTCCTCCCTCTCCTCTCCTCTTCTCCTCCCCCTCCCTCCCTCCCTCCCTCTCCTCTCCTCCTCCCCCTCCTCCCTCCCTCCCTCCCTGCCTCCCTCCCTCCCTCTCCTCTCCTCCTCCCCCCCTCCCTCCATCCGTCCTCCCTCCCTCTCCTCTCCTCCTCCCCCCCTCCTTCCCTCCCTCCCTCTCCTCTCCTCCTCCCCCCCTCCTCCCTCCCTCCCCCCTCTCCTCTCCTCCTCTCCTCCCTCCCTCCCTTCCTCCCTCTCCTCTCCTCTCCTCCTCCCCACCTCCCTCCCTCCCTCCCTCCCTCCCCCCTCTCCTCTCCTCCTCCCTCTCCTCTCCTCCTCCCTCCATCCGTCTCTCCCTCCCTCTCCTCTACCCCCCTCTTTCCCTCCCTCCCTCTCCTCTCCTCCTCCCTCCCTCCCTCTCCTCTCCTCCCTCCTCCCCCCTCCGTCCCTCCCTCCCTCCCTCCCTCCCCCTCCCTCCCTCTCCTCTCCTCCTCCCTCCATCCGTCTCTCCCTCCCTCTCCTCTACCCCCCTCTTTCCCTCCCTCCCTCTCCTCTCCTCCTCCCCCCCTCCCTCTCCTCTCCTCCCTCCTCCCCCTCCTCCCCTCCCTCCCTCCCTCTCCTCTCCTCCCCTCCCTCCCTCCCTCCCTCCCTCCTGTGCTGCATGTATCTCACGGAGAGCGCCCGCCACACCCGCCGCCGCCCGCACCGCTCCGGCGTGACAAGTGATTCTGAACGGTGCGCGTCGTCGTCGTTGGAATTCAGAGGGAAACACGGCGTCAGCCAATATTCTTCTGCCGTGGCTGTGTGTGTGTGTGTGTGTGTGTGCGTGTGTGTGTGTGTGTGTGTGTGTTGGGGGGGGGTGGGTGGTGGTGGTGGTGGTGGTGGGTCGGGCCGGCATAACCGCCTCCGATGTTTGTTTACTGGGGTTGTCACCGGTGTAATACATCTGACAACTCCCTTGTTTGAGCCTCATTCCCCTCCCTTCCATCGCCGCGGCTGGAGTTGCACATTTAACTTGTCAAGCGGCGAGGTGTGTGTGTGTGTGGTGTGTGTGGTGTGTGTGTGGTGTGTGTGTGTGGAGGAGGGGTGGATGGGGGAAGAGGGGAGTGGCGGCGGGGGGGCTTGTTTTGTTGTGTCGCTGTTTTCCCTGTGTTTCAAAGAGGCGAGGAGAATTGGATTTGCTTCAAATACAATGAAGGCAAACATGATTTATGACAAGCTGGCGGTAATATCTGTATTGTGTTTTGTATTCCTGTCCATATATCACCGTCGCTCCCTCCAGAGGCGCGGCCGGGGGGGCTCCGCTAATGGTTATTTCAGATTCAACTTTAAGTTCAACCTACTTGCTCTGTGTTTGTGTACTTGTGTCCCGTCGGTTTATTGTGCGGAGCGAACGCGCGCTGAAACAAACAGCGGCGCGCGCGGCAACAGAGGCAAACATCTGAAAAAGAAATGCCTTTTCTTCAAAAATGTTCCTTGAAATGTAGAAGACTCAGGTCGTATGCAGAGATGACCTCATTTTGTGAGCCCTGGCTAGGACTATACTTTTGCATTAGCCTTTTAACCCGCTGGTATTTGAATCTGCTGTTGGCTGCCAAACAGCCCTCTGCGCGCACACACACACACACACACACACACACACACACACACACAAGACTCACACACGCACACACATGTCGTTTCCAGTGTATTTCCTTTTGGTTTAACAGGTGCTGCTGTAGCAGGGTCCATTTCGCCCCCAGAATTGCTTTCACCTAACTTAACGTAGCTTTTGTCCAATTTAACGCATTTGTTGAAAGCATTTTCTTTTAATTTATCCTCCATCGAAATGAACAATTTAGCGAGTCAGAGTGAGTGATGTCACAATCCACTCCCAGCTCGGTGACATCACACACCTCTCTCTCTCTCTCTCTCTCTCTCTCGCTCTCTCTCTCACACACACACACACACACACACGCTCTCACATACCCATTGTCCACAAGGGACATTGTAATATGCTTTTGTCCTTGCCAATAAATGGAGCTCCTTCCAGATACACGCACGGCCTAATCATGAAAAATGGTTCCATTCATGATTAACAATATCGGCAGAGATAGTATAAAAGGAAAGCTGTATGCTAAGCTAACAAAGGCCAGCACATCGCAGTAAACAATCTGACTGAATAGCTGGAACTGAATGTTCTCGTACAAACCTTGTGTTAAATACGTACCGTATATATACTGTATATATAGACTGTATATATAGACGTGTCATAATCTTTTTCGAGGTCAACTTTGAATCGATTTTGTGACAACTCCATGCACTGTGAGCGTGGCCATTCTGGGAGCAAACAACAGATTTCCCGTTGAAGACGTTCCGGTGGTTTAGGCTGTTAATCATCGTGAATTTCTATTTTGTTTCACTTCATAATTCAGTGTGAAGTTTCTTCCGTCCGAGCACTTTTCAGAGACTGCAGGGCGGGGCTGCTTCCTAAACCAATCACTAAGTGGATAATGATTGTGCGAGCGACGTTGCTCTCTGTTGGTGATTTACGAGCCGATATTTCTGGGCGTTTTCTCAAAACGGCTTCAATTGCAGAATCCACAGACTAAAACTAATCCAAACGGTTTTGTGGTGGGGGTCGGCGGGAGTGTTGTTTTCTGTCGCTCGCCATGGCAACACGGATTCCATCATCCTATTTATTTGTTTATCCAAGTCCTGCCTGCGAGACGCAGACCAACTCGGTGGATATTCACTGCCGAGCAGGTACCGGTCACGCGAGCGACACGACAGACCTTGAATCCAAAAACTCTGAACTAATTTAAATTAGGTGTATTGTCCGCTGTCCTCCTGGTACACAAAGTATACCCAATGCATGGAAATTCTTCACTGCGAGAGACGAAAATAAGCACATCAGCTCCTCATCCCGATGGCCTGCCGGCAGAAACAGGTTTCTTTCAGTCTGCTGCCTGGTGCTGCTTTTGATGGCTCTATAGCGCCGCCCTGGTGGTCAGCAGGAGCAGAGAGTATTGCTGGGCCGTCCATGGGGGATGCTAGGGTCTGTTTTTTTACACCTGACACCTGCTTTGTGTCGTGGGACTCAATGGGTGGTAGTGGAGAGCCTTTTTATGTACCGGGGCTGACTGGACCACCTTCTTAAGACTCTATACCGGCCTTCGGCAGACCAGTTCCCAGACCGGGTACCGTGATGCACGCAGTCACAAGGCTTTCAGTGGCTCACCTGTAAACGTTGTTGAGAACAGGTGTGCACACGTGGAATTTGTGCTTTTTTCAGCATGGCAGTAGTGTGGTTCCCACACCTTCGTAAATGTCAAATTCAAGGATTTTTCACAGACTTTCCAGGCCCAATTCCCTCAAATTCAAGAACCCAAAACGGCATTGGTTGAGAAAATAGACTAAGAACACTGAGAATGTTTATCATGAGAACTAGCAGGCTTTATAGAAGCTCACAGACAACAATTACAATTGTGCTGTCGTCTATTTACTAATGATAAGCGAATAAAATATCCTCTACTTTCTATTCTTGCACAAACTATAGAAATGCAAGCGTGACCCATGTCTGTTTATGTCTATTTTAAAGTTTTTCCTCAAATTCACAAACTTGCAAGGACTTGTGGGAATGATGATTCTGGATTCACAAAACAAGAATCCAGGGTTGGGGGTGGTTGACTCATCACAATCTATCTATGCTATATCTATCTCAGTGTACAATTGCATCTAAGCTTGTGTACATGTACACCCTACCACCGTCTTCACCGCTGCTGGTGAACGCAATCTAATTTGAATCATGATATAAGCACAAAGCAACAAGTTAAATCATGCAACACGTGCATAATACATTGGTTGTTTATTTGGCTTTTATGAATGGCTGAAACAAACAGCGGCGCGCGCGCAACAGAGGCAAACATCTGAAAAAGAAATGCCTTTTCTTCAAAAATGTTCCTTGAAATGTAGAAGACTCAGGTCGTATGCAGAGATGACCTCATTTCGTGAGCCCTGGCTAGGACTATACTTTTGCATTAGCCTTTAACCGCTGGTATTTGAATCTGCTGTTGGCTGCCAAACAGCCCTCTGCGCGCACACACACACACACACACACACACACACACCAAGACTCACACACGCACACACATGTCGTTTCCAGTGTATTTCCTTTTGGTTTAACAGGTGCTGCTGTAGCAGGGTCCATTTCGCCCCCAGAATTGCTTTCACCTAACTTAACGTAGCTTTTGTCCAATTTAACGCATTTGTTGAAAGCATTTTCTTTTAATTTATCCTCCATCGAAATGAACAATTTAGCGAGTCAGAGTGAGTGATGTCACAATCCACTCCCAGCTCGGTGACATCACACACCACCTCTCTCTCTCTCTCTCTCTCTCTCTCTCTCGCTCTCTCTCTCACACACACACACACACACACACACACGCTCTCACATACCCATTGTCCACAAGGGACATTGTAATATGCTTTTGTCCTTGCCAATAAATGGAAGGGTTTATTTTGCAGCTCCTTCCAGATACACGCACGGCCTAATCATGAAAAATGGTTCCATTCATGATTAACAATATCGGCAGAGATAGTATAAAAGGAAAGCTGTATGCTAAGCTAACAAAGGCCAGCACATCGCAGTAAACAATCTGACTGAATAGCTGGAACTGAATGTTCTCGTACAAACCTTGTGTTAAATACGTACCGTATATATACTGTATATATAGACTGTATATATAGACGTGTCATAATCTTTTTCGAGGTCAACTTTGAATCGATTTTGTGACAACTCCATGCACTGTGAGCGTGGCCATTCTGGGAGCAAACAACAGATTTCCCGTTGAAGACGTTCCGGTGGTTTAGGCTGTTAATCATCGTGAATTTCTATTTTGTTTCACTTCATAATTCAGTGTGAAGTTTCTTCCGTCCGAGCACTTTTCAGAGACTGCAGGGCGGGGCTGCTTCCTAAACCAATCACTAAGTGGATAATGATTGTGCGAGCGACGTTGCTCTCTGTTGGTGATTTACGAGCCGATTATTTCTGGGCGTTTTCTCAAAACGGCTTCAATTGCAGAATCCACAGACTAAAACTAATCCAAACGGTTTTGTGTGGGGGTCGGCGGGAGTGTTGTTTTCTGGTCGCTCGCCATGGCAACGACGGATTCCATCATCCTATTTATTTGTTTATCCAAGTCCTGCCTGCGAGACGCAGACCAACTCGGTGGATATTCACTGCCGAGCAGGTACCGGTCACGCGAGCGACACGACAGACCTTGAATCCAAAAACTCTGAACTAATTTAAATTAGGTGTATTGTCCGCTGTCCTCCTGGTACACAAAGTATACCCAATGCATGGAAATTCTTCACTGCGAGAGACGAAAATAAGCACATCAGCTCCTCATCCCGATGGCCTGCCGGCAGAAACAGGTTTCTTTCAGTCTGCTGCCTGGTGCTGCTTTTGATGGCTCTATAGCGCCGCCCTGGTGGTCAGCAGGAGCAGAGAGTATTGCTGGGCCGTCCATGGGGGATGCTAGGGTCTGTTTTTTTACACCTGACACCTGCTTTGTGTAGTAGGACTCAATGGGTGGTAGTGGAGAGCCTTTTTATGTACCGGGGCTGACTGGACCACCTTCTTAAGACTCTATACCGGCCTTCGGCAGAGCAGTTCCCAGACCGGGTACCGGTGTGGGAACTCAGTGACCCATGTCTGTTTATGTCTATTTTAAAGTTTTTCCTCAAATTCAAAAACTTGCAAGGACTTGTGGGAATGCTGAACCTTCGGTCACAAAACAAGAATCCAGGGTTGGGGGTGGTTGACTCATCACAATCTATCTATGCTGTATCTATCTCAGTGTACAATTGCATCTAAGCTTGTGTACATGTACACCCTAACACCGTCTTCACCGCTGCTGGTGAACGCAATCTAATTTGAATCATGATATAAGCACAAAGCAACAAGTTAAATCATGCAACACGTGCATAATACATTGGTTGTTTATTTGGCTTTTATGAATGGCCTTAGTTATTAATCACGCAAAATAAAACTTAATTAGGAATCATTGATTCATAAGCAAGAAGGATTCGCTGAATGCTTGAGTGATCACCTAATTAATGGAAGAAAAGTTCTATTCATTTTAAGTTGTCGACAGTCTTGCAACTAAACTACCTGAGCAGGCAACAAAGCCCGGATCTGTCCTCCAGTAACAGGAGTTTATGCGGAGCAGCAAGAGCAATTGTTTAAAAAAGAAATATTGTATTAACGAACGAATACCAATAATTAAGATGTGATTTGTCTTTGCATGATATCACTGAATTACATTTATATTGGTTTTAATTGCTTGAATGGTTTGGAGTTATGGAGTTATTCTTATCGCCTTCTAGACATTCCCAATAAATGTCTTACATATATACTTGGAACAACTTTTAATTTATTGGGTGAGATTCACTTATGCAAATCCTCAGTGAAATACTGTTGCAAATTCCATTCTTAATTTAGTATTTAATTGTATTACACTTGCATCATGATTGTGGTATTCACTGCTTGGTATGTATAGCCTATGTAGTTTTTTTTATAAAGTATTACTTGAAAACTATCAGTGAAAATGTCAGATTCATTCTGATTCTGAAATATAGCAACGCACGGCCTAGCTTCACTTTCAGTCCTAAGCTCAGTATCACTTTCAGTACCGAGCTCAGTATCACTTTCAGTTCTAAGCTCAGTATCACTTTCAGTCCTGAGGTCAGTTTCACGTTCAATAGAAGCTCAGTGGGACTCAAACGCATGTGTTGGCTTTCACTGGCCGTGTGGACTGTAGGAATGTCAATTGCCACAACGCCACATCACATGGCTTTGTTCGGGGCTCCTCCGAGGACGCAAGCAGTCGTGGTGTTGAACGTCTGGTTTGTTGTAAATGTTGGTAAAATGATCATGACGTGGAGCAGATGGTTCATGCTAGCATATGCTAGTGCTCGCCTGAGTGTGTGTGTTGATGGCTGACGTAGGCCTGTGGTGCGCTGATTAGCCAATGCACCACAGGGCATGCAGCCCAGACTCTAGCTGGGCCAGGTGAGGCTGCAGCCCACCCACCCCAGACTCTAACTGGGCCAGGTGAGGCTGCAGCCCCACCCACCCCAGACTCTAACTGGGCCAGGTGAGGCCAATTAAGCCACCACCAATAACCAACCACACTCTCCCGAGCCGAAACCTACTCCCCCGATCCAAAAAAACCAAAAACACAATAAACTGGACTATTTACAGGGTTACCGTACCTACAAAACATAAAAAAACAACCCCAACCCCACTGTCCCCACACCTCCCTAGCGTCTCAGCCAACCCACCTCCCCCTCCACCCTGAAGACCGGAGGCCAGGGCTACTGCCTTGGTCGGCGGAGTTGTCTCTGTGTGTGGGCCGTCGCTGGGTTGTCTGGATAGTCTGTTGTAGGGGATCGGCAGCTAGGCCGCGGTGGAGCTTGTTGGAGGGCCCCGGAACCGCCCCCCCCCCCCCCCCGGTCGGGCCACCCTCCGCCAGGCGACGTGGCTCGATCCCTCATCTCCCTCCTGGAGCACAGGGGGCCTTCGGCTGCTGTCCTTCCCGGCAGAGGTGTGGCCGGGTCTTCTGGCCCGCTCCAGGCCGGTTGCAGAGGGGTGGCTAAGTAACAAGCAGTTGTGCCCAGGGCGGCTGCTGCACCGCCACCCCGGCTCGTCCTCTGCTGGGCCCCACCGACGACCATCGCTGCCGTGAGGGAAGGGCTGATGCTGGAGGTCTCTGTGTCCTTTGTTGTCCAAGAGGGGCCAGGTGAGGCTGCAGCCCCACACACCCCCAGACTCTATCTGGGCCAGGTGAGGCCAATAAAGCCAGCCACCAAACACACACACTCCCACAGTCACCAAAGGTAATTCCTGTGTAAATACATACAGAAATGAAGACTTTATTCCATTATGCTTTAGCAGCTTGTGGTGACTGGCAATGGATGAATATAAGACGGCTATTCATCACCGAGATGAATATCGAGCTGCAGTGCCACGCTTCTCTTGGGGTCAGAATGTAATAGATAAAAAAAAATCCATTAAAAATATTTTCATGTTTTCATATGTATTGTACACAAAAACTAACAGAACACAAACTTCACTTATATAAACATCTCTGACTTCACTGAATCTTTAATGTATCCATCAGTATTTTCTTCCAAAGTTAATTAAATGTTTGACCTTTAATACCCGACCATTTTCACACCCGGCTCCTGCGCTTGTCCTTACATTTCACATTTAAATTGCCTTTAAATTGAAGCGGTGCCTTATGTATGTTTTATCTTTTCTAAATGTATTTATAATGTAATCGTTCGTAAATGTAGCCTACGTCAGGGGTGCCCACACTTTTTCAACTTGCGAGCTACTTTTATAATGACCAAGCTACCTACACTAAAAATATCCCGAGTATACTTCATATAAAGGGGGGGGGGGGGGGCGGTGCTCCGTTCATTCACGGTTCTGATCCGGGAGGGGGGGGGATGGATATCGCTGGATATTGGTGGGGACATCATTGCAGGATCAACATAGCGTCATCGTCTCCTCTTTTGTGTTAAATAGATTGCATTACAGTTGCCTCACATTCATTCACTCATTCATACACCGACGGCGGTGCCAACCATGCAAGGTAACAACCAACACATCAGGAGCAGTTAGAGTTAGGTGGTGTCTTGCTCAGGGACACCTCCACACTTAGCTAGGCGGAGCCCGGTGATCGAACCATTAACCTTCCTGTTGCCAGACAACCGATCTTACCTCCTGAGCCACTGCCGCTGTCTTGAGCTTCCGTCTCCCCTTCTCGTCTCAACGCCAGACAGGAAGCTGACCGTTCCTCTACGATCACGCCTCAACCACATCGACCACATCGGACATCAATTGAGAAGAGCGCCAGAATCAAGACGTCCTTCATTTTTGCGGGGCTGATTCTGCGTCATTTCTCCAAGAGCCTTCTGGAGTCAAACACTTTCACGGGGGAGCGGATCGGCTGAAGTGCTGCAGTTGTTAAAATTCTAATCACGGTTTCAGTCGTTGTGATGTTTTTAATTGAATCACATTGATTTCTGTTTACAACCTGTCTGCGCCGAGGGGGGAAAGGCCCGAAGGCCAGATTTGTATGAGGGCGTGCCACCCTCTCACCAGATAAATACCCCGCGACTGCGGCATTTCCGTACCATCAAAGACCTGCAAAGGACCACTTAAAAAACACACCCTCCTCACCCCTCCGCATGAAAATCAAATAGAGTAAAAGCAAACACAAAAGTAAAGATAGCTGGAACACACGTGGCGTCGAGGAGAGCAGCGGGGTGTGTACGGATAATTACAAAGTGGTGTAATAATCCAAAACTGAAATTGCAAAAATAATTAAAATCCATATTCATTAAAAAGAGAGCTGAGCGGCGTGTTTATTTTTTTTCAACCTTCCTCGTTTTTTTTTCCACTTCTCCGTCTTTCGGCATTTGCGACATCAAACAGAAACAGGCATAACTAACTGGCTATCTCTTTTGAAATGATACCCTCTCTTTTGGGGTATGAGGGTGGTGGAGGTGGAGTTGGAGGTGGTGGTGGTGGTGGTGGTGGTGGTGGAGAGCGGCGCGGGGGGTGGGGGGGTTCCAATCACTTTGTTGTAATGTGGATTTTGCTTGTAAAATAATTACAAAAAAGGCCTTAACTGGAGAAAAAAAACGGTAATGAGGCAGGCAGCTCTGTCGCATGGCGTGTTACATCGGGTTTACGTGGCAACGCGCATTCAATACGTTTGTCAGCATTACCCGTAAGCCCGTTAGCATGCACAGAGACACACACTGCTTAACACTGCAGTTTGATTGCCGCAGCCTTTGCATTTAAAATCAACACTTTGTAAGTAAGCCATTTCACGGTCTGGTACGTTGATTGATGTGATTGTATAAGTGTTAACAAACGACAGATCTTGGGAAACCTGTGAGATTAAACTCTGTTCCAAACATGCGAGGGCCACCGGGATGCAGTCCGGCGCTAACGCGACGATATTCTAATTTTCTGAAACTGTTAACTCGAAGCCGTTTTTCATTTCTTCGCCGTGTGACGCATTGGCCTTCAGAAAATAGCTTTGGCGGAGACGGCGAGAGGACACTGCCTTCGTCCGAGTGCAGGGAGAGTGTGTCGCTCGTCGACATACTCGTCGTGAACCTGTGGCTGTGCAATCCTGTAGGACCTGTCCGCCTTATACAAAAACTACTGCTGCTCATACACACGTATATATATATACAGTATATATATATATATATATATACACACACACACTCGCACAAGTGTGTTCATACACACACACACACACACACAGACAGACACACACAAGCAAGTGCAGACACAGACACACACACACACACATGCGCAAGTGTTAAAACACACACAACCACACACACACACACACACTCATGCAAGTGCACACACACACACACACACACACACACACACACACCGGCACACGCGCAATACTGGGGTCGTGCCATAAAGCAGTCTCCTGTCGGATCGTGGAGTAGTTTTTTTGTTATTATTATTACTGTGTGTTTTATTGTTATGTTCTGTATTTGCTGTCTCATTCTGCGGCCGCCGTGCCCCGGTGTGCCCCGACCCTCTCCCTCTTTTTATTATCTCCCACCTCAGCTTATTCCCTTCCTCGCCTTTAACGCGGGCACCGAGAGAAGGATGGCCGACCATTCAGTGACATTTGCAATATAGATTTAATTTTCCCCGCTGCCAATTGCGACAAATCATTGTGGTGGGGCCATAACAAAGTCCCTTCCAGTGATGTCGTTAAGTCCAGTAAAAGGGGGGAGTCCATCGCCCCCGGGGCCCAACACACCGTCTGGAGATGCAGGATAACCCAGATGCTTGGTGCTCACTGGCAACGCACGGCAGAAACAATGGCTGGAGATGCAGGATAACCCAGACAGACAGGATGAATAGAGGGATGGACAGACAGACAGAAGGGTGGACAGACGGACAGGTGGACAGACAGACAGACAGATAGGTGGACAGACAGAACGGACAGATTAGTGGACAGACAGACAGGTGGACAGACAGAACGGACAGATTAGTGGACAGACAGACAGATGGGTGGGCAGACAGAACAGACAGATTAGTGGACAGAGAGACAGGTGGACAGGCAGACAGACAGACAGACAGACAGATGGGTGGACGGACAGATAGGTAGGCAGACAGACAGCCAAATGGGTGGACAGACAGATAGGTCGGCAGACAGACAGCCAGATGAGTGGACAGACAGACAGATGGATAGACAGACAGATGGGTGGACAGACAGACAGACAGATGGGTGGACAGACAGACAGACAGACAGACAGACAGGACAGACAGTTGGGTGGACAGACAGACAGACAGACAGACAGTTGGGTAGACAGACAGACAGACAGATGGGTGGACAGACAGACAGACAGACAGACAGTTGGGTGGACAGACAGACAGACAGACAGGCAGATAGGTGGGTAGACAGACAGACAGACAGACAGTTGGGTGGACAGACAGACAGACAGACAGACAGGCAGATAGGTGGGTAGACAGACAGACAGACAGACAGACAGTTGGGTGGACAGACAGACAGACAGACAGGCAGATAGGTGGGTAGACAGACAGACAGACATGCATATGGAGGTATGTGTGCACTTTTCATGTCCAGAAGCTATATCTATAACACCCACTTTGTCTACTTAAGGCTGGGGCGCGCCCGTAATCCATTTACACCGTGGAGAGGCCTCTTAATGGGCAGCTGCTGAGAACCTCTGCTCCTTATTGACGACGCACGTCCACTCCGACGCGAGGACTAAACAATATGGATGTCCTTTAGTGTAAGGGGATAATTAGCGAGCCGCTAGCCAGGTGATGCAAAATGCATGTTCATTAAATGTTCATAAATGTTCATTTACTCAGACAGCTGATTCTCAGGATATAAAACACGGGGAGATTAATCACCCAGGACTCTGATTTATGTCATTTGTCGGAGCGAACACAAATAATAAATTAGAAAGCGAACTCACCGCCCCCCCCCCCCAACCACCACCCATGTCTAAAAGACGAAAGCAGATGGAACAGAACGGAATATATCATTACGGGGCCTTTCATGGCTAACCACGGGGAATGTTGTTAAATTATAAATGCCAACAGCCATAAAGACCTTTAGTTTAATTTCGCATCTTGCTCAAGAAGTACACGTTGGCACATTAGTTATTACAGTTCATCTCCCAACTCCTAATAAACGTGCAATAAAGAAAGCCTTTGGTAAAATAACATCCATTAATATACATGAAATACAAAGGATCCCACAGTAGCTATACGCAGAAGTCATGCAGCCGGGTTAGAATAATAATAATAATAATAATAATAATAATAATAATAATAATAATAATAATAATTGCAAATAAACATATTTGACGACGCCCATTGTGTCTTTGTCGTACCGTGCGGCTTGTGGCTGTGCTGTGATTATAAAACGTCTCCTTTAATGGTGTGCATCTGAATTCACTATCTCTGTCTCCTTGGTCCAAGTGTCTACAACTAAAACAGCGGCAGCAATCGAACGCTCGTCTCTACAAATGTTCGTTTATGCGGAATGTGATTGTGTGTTGCCGCTGCCTACGTAACACACACACACACACACACACACACACATGTATGGCCTTTTATTTTTGAACGGTGATGTAGAAGAACACACACTGTCCTCTCCTCGCCTCGCCTCGCCTTGCCTGACTACCTACCGCTCAACGCTGGGTCAGGATTTGAATTCAACGCAGACGGCGTGCATCCTAACCAGCCAATCAAATACATCAAAAATCTCGCCACGGATGCCCTTGCGTTGTATTGAGAGGGCATGATGAATTATAAATAATATGTTTGTTGCGGTGCAGTCGTTCTGATTATAAACCGCGGGCGATTACCATATTTATTAAGCACAATTATTATCGGAATTTTCCAGTGGTGTGTTTTTTTGTTGTTGTTGTTGGTGTGCACGCACATAAACAACCTACACGGCCGATCAATCAAAGCATGCGGCGAATTACACGATATTAAGTCGAGGGTTCGTTTCGCTGCGAGCGGCGGTGAATGTTTCTGGACGAGAAAAAAACAAAACAAACGAATGGCAAGGTTGAAAGGTCAGCGGAGACGCGTCGTGGGTCCACGGCGGTTTGATTGCGTTCACGGCGGTTCACAGCCGGCGGATCCGGCGGGTTCCACGCCGACTTCGTCTTTGGCGGGTACGTGTGCGCTGTGTACGCCAGCTTGATTGACAGGAGCAAGTGTCATACAACATAAGCGAAAGAAATAACAAAAGTCTGGTGTTTTACATTAATCAGAACACAAAGGGAAAAAAAAAGACGGAAAGAAAGAGAGCGAGAAAGATAGGCTCTTCTACCCACACGCCAGTATTTTTTTTCCAAGGGCTTGTCAACAATCATCTGTCACCGACGCGAGGCACGCGACAGAGTCAATGTCGGCTTTGGAGAATTCAGAACCAGCCGACGCATCTGACAAAACACAGGGATCCCCCCCGCTTTCATGGCCACGCCTCGCCACCTCCTCTCCACAATCCTCCATCCTCCTCTTCCTCCTCCTCCTACCCCGCCCCCCCCCCCCACCACCCATTTCCCCCAAGCCCATCCGGCCTCTCCGTTTGGGTTAAAGTTGCGAGCGTGTCCTTATTACGTCGCTCTCAATTAGCGAAACACCCCGGGACAAGAATAAGTACTGTTGACGGGAGGCCTTTAAGTGTTGGGAGACCACATATGGTTTTTTGACAGTGATGCAAAACGCTCCCCCCCCCCCCCCCCCCTCTTGTTCCCCCTCGTCGAACTGGGGAGGAATGTGACCGAGATATAAGCGCAGAATATTTGAGGGTTCGGTCGGGAAGTTTCCGCCCCGGGAACGCCGCGGTGGTGGTGGCGCGTGGTGCTTGAACACAGACAGCGTTCGCATCTCAGCCGTCGCGGATGACGGATAACGTTCTCTGTAGAATAATGTGTATCCGCAGCGCAGTGATTGTATACATAATGCGAAAGTGATGAGCCCATGATAATGAGCACGGCATTGTAATACACCGATAACTTATTTTGATATCCACATGCTTTAATTAGATTAGCAGTGGGGCGGCGCTATAGAATCCTGCACACGTTGCAATTGTAAAGATCTATGTACGGTCGCCCCGCCGTCGTATTGAGTCATCGGGCTGGGAAATCAATGGCAACAATAATAATGATGATCAGAGAACTTACTTCCTCTAATTAAATCACGTCCGTGTTTTGGCAGGGGGTGTAATTTCGAGTTTGCGAGACAAAAAACCCAGACGCAGACGGAGGATGAGTTCCTGGGGACAGACGTTCTGTGATTTCAGAAATAGGCAACATTTGTACGTTTTTTTTTTTCTTCCAGGCTGTTTTTTTTCCCGACACCCAAAGCGCGCGCCCCCGATGATGAAGAGCTCCGCGCGGCGCGTGAATCATTCATGAATGTCAAAAGTAGAGATGTACAGTCTTAATGTGGGAGGTGGAGTGAGGCCAGAACGAATTTAAATCTATGGAACGTGTGGAAGCGAAGAGAGGAGAGGAAAACGCTGTGAGTACAAACTCGGAAATGAGTCTCGGTCCGCGGTCCCCGACGAGCAGTTAGGAGCCACGTCTCTCTCGCTCACGCTCACGAGGTTTTTGTTTTCCTTTCGACCCGCGAGATGCGAATTCATGAATCTTTTACTTCATCGCGATCAAAGCTCGACTAACTTCAAGTAAATAACGTGAAACTTCTCTGTGAGAAAGAAAAATAGAATAAAATAAAGAAAAGATCACGCATGCAAACGTGCCAGGATAGATTCCCAGTGTTTTCAATGCGGTTTTATATCACAAACCAAAAAAAGGATAAATATATAAATAATACATATAAATATAAATATACAAATCCATAAAACACAGCATTACGATCGCTTATGCAAAGCGTTGGGTTGGCGGCTGCACGTTTTGACGTCCATTTGTGTTGTTTTATGTTATGTTTCTTTAATGCGGTGGAGGACTGTTTAATGCGTTAATACGTTCCATCCCTCTCACTCTGTGACCTGGCAGGCAGCGAGCGCCTCGTGGAGCAGGAGATGAATGGAGGCTCCATGAGAACACACCTTGAACTTTGATGATTGAGTCAAGCAGACCGGCGGTTGCTTTGACGGATTCATAAACAACGGTGTGAACTCGCGCGCACTCGCGCACACACACACACACACACACACACAAATCAGACTCAAATATATAGATACACACACACACACACACACACACATAAGCACACATACACACATACACACACACACACACACTCAAATATGTATACATACACACATGCACATGCCCCACACACACACACACACACACAGACACAAACACACTCACACATACACATGCACACACACACACACAGACACACACACACACACACACAGACACAAAGGCACACACACACACACACAGAAAAGAAGCAGCGGCCTTTCATCTGGTCAGGGGCAGATCCTCCCTTTTATCGGGTCTCCTAACGATCCGAGGGGGTAAGCAGCCCCCACAGAGCAACACACACACACACACACACACACACACACACACACACACACACACACACACACACACACACGCTCAGTTGTCTCTGTATTTCTGCACATCTTGCTCTCTCTCTCTTCGCGCCACCAGCCAGCAAGCACCACCTTGTTGTTGTTCTGGCTGCTGCTGGTACCTGTAGCCTTTCTATTATTTGAACTCTATAGCCACTCTCTCCCCCCACTGGACACAAAGCCCGCCAACTCCCGCTCACACCTGGCTTTGGTCTTCAGCGGGAAAAGGTGACAATCGGCGTTCGTTCATTCATTCATTCCCGCGGGACAAATGACGCACAGATATTTATCGGCTCCCCCTCCATTTTCACTGGCCTCCATGTTGCTTTCTACTGTTCACTAAACTCGTTTTGAAACGTGACAAACAGGAAAAAAAGGCAAAATTGAAAGGCAGCATACACCTCGACAGGCGATGGGGGAGGAGTCAAGCGCTTACCTTTAGCAGGTCCGAAAAATCGGCACATATGCGGCCAATTTGGTTGAAGAAGGGTATACATGTGGATGTAAGCAATGGAAACGGCCCCAGTCCACATCCCCCCCCCCCCCCCCCCCCCCCCCTCCGCAGTGATATGATTCATGATGTGAGATTTAACTTCAATTGTCAGCATCTTCATTCATATCCATCACGCAGAATTGGCCTTGTGTGTGTGTGGGTTTCTGTGTGTGTGTGTGTGTGGGTTCTGTGTGTGTGTGTGTGTCTGTGTGTGTGTGTGTGTGTGTGTGTTTATGTGAGTGGGGAGGAAGAGGGTGATGTTTAGGGAGAGAGAGTTCGGGGAGATACAGTTGGGTGTTGTGCATTGTGATTATTATTGTGATAATTATGCATGACCCAATGTAGGTCACGCGGTGTCCCGGGAAGACGCATCGCATTGCGCTTTCAATCAGCTTTCGCTAATAACTTAATCATCACCGCCGCCATTTCAACTGAACTGATAAGTAGCAGATTGAAAACATGTCCCCCGAGCATTGTCAACACAACATATCCTTCTTACTATTTTCTTTTGTTAGCAAGAACACAAGTTCCAGTTACAAAGAGATTTAAGTTTTTAAAAAGTAATTTTTTGCATAACCCAGCGGCAGCCGTGGCCCTCTGTCCGTGAGGTTCATGTGATTCCTCTCACGGCCTCTAGGTGGTTTGCGGTAATTGGCTGCACAATCGTATGACCCGATGATTCAAGGTCGCATCCAGACATTGGTCCCAGAGGGTTTGTTTCACAGAACAAGTGTTTGGAAAAGGACTGGCACGTTCGAAATCCCTGGCAGGTGATTGGATGAGCCATCGGTCTGTCGCCATTGTTGTTTCTGAACAAACCACAGATGCTTTTCGCCGTCGTCACACCTGAGGACGGTTGATTGGTCTGAACCACTGGTAGTTCCATGTTCTATTTGCAGCGACAGGCAACCACACAAACGTCGCAGTCCGTATTTTTATTTGACAATATTCTGTCAATGGTTGCACCCGATGCTACCAAACAGTTTCTTTCAATATTCATAGAAAGTCTTTTTAAGTGTCTTCTTCGGGGCTCGCCAACACAGGACACAGGCAGATGAGTAATCTGGTTTATTGCATTGAGAGTTTGTAATAATAATGGCAGACAGAAAAGGTGGGCACTTCTAGCATGCTAGCACTCTTCCTGTGTGTGTGTGTGTGTGTGTGTGCGTGCGTGCGTGTGTGCGTGTGTGTGTGTGTGTGTGTGTGTGTGGTGATGGCTGGTTTAACCTGTGGTGCATTGATGAGTCACCACATGCGTTCAGCCCCAGACTCCAACTGGGGCCAGGTGAGGCTGCTTAAACCAGCCAACCAACCACACACACACACACACACACACACACACACACACACACACACACACTCCACAACGACGATACCTTAACGGACACGGGGCTGATTTAGTTCCTTCATCGTCTGGTTTCACTGACTTTCACCGACGTCGATAAAAAAGATGCAGAAATCAGCCATTTTAAAATATGCCCAAGATAAGCTCTGGACCTGCCATCAATCATGTGACATTTCTGCTTGAACTAGTTGCTGATGCAGGTATCGTGCTTAGAGGGGAATTTGCCACCTTTCAACCTTATCATCTCTAT
>PIJE02000766.1:211948-236866 GCA_002895965.2 Coryphaenoides rupestris
CAAAAAGCTAGCGTGATGATGAAGCCCTCACATCACACGGGCCCCTGCTCACACTACGTAAGTCCGCTGCTAACTGCCCTGACAGTAAATACTCTCTCTGCAGGATCGTGTACCTTGCCACGAGGCAGTCTTCCAACGCTCCGTTTTATTGGCTGTAAGTCATCCACATTTAAATACACAGACTCGGGGTTAGTGGCCGGGGGGGGGGGGGGGGGGTGTGGGGTGGGGGGATACGACGATGGCCAACTCACAAAAGCTTGTTACCCAAATGGAGTCGTCGGACGCCTAATCAGACCCCATCTGCTCCCGTAAATCCCGGGGGCCGGGGGGCTCACGGCAGGCGGGTGCGTGTCCCCTCTCGTCATACTGCTCTGACTTGCCGCCTACGTCTTTATCGCCCCTCGTAAAACTTGGAAGGCGCCGTATGACGATCTCGGCCGCTGGGGGTTTGCCGGCGGGCCGGCGGCGGGGGGGCGGCAGGCGCGGGCTAATTTGACGGTGCCGGTGATCAGCATTTGAGGCGGGGAAGGGGATCCGCTAATCCCGAGCGATCGATGAGGAGCTCAGCTCTGTTTAACCTCTCACAGCGCTGCCATGACATGACACCGCTGTTAGCCTGCGCAAGGGCGGCCTGCCAGACCAAACAGAGGTCGCTGAGGTCACTGTCTGTCTGTCTGTCTGTCTGCCAATCTGTCAGGCTGCCTGTCTCTCTCAATCTAGCGGTCTGTCGCTCATCCGGTCTGTCTGTCTGGTCTGTCTGTCTGTCTCTCAATCTATCGGTCTGTCACTCGACCTGTCTGTCTGTCTCCCCATCAATGGTCTGCCTGTCTGTCTATCATCTCTCTACCTTCTACCTCTATCTGTCTCTGTATCTCTATCTTATCTTCTACTCGTCTGTCTCTGCATCTCTATCGGTATGCCTGTCTGTCTGTCAATCTGTCAGCGGACCTGTCTGTCTCTCAATCTATCGGTCTGAATCGCTCGATTCGTCTGTCTGTCAGTCCAATCTGTCTGTCTCTCTAATCTGGTCTGTCGCTCGACCTGTCCTGTCTGTCAGTCTGCCCTGTCTGTCTCACAATCTAGCTGGTCCTGCTCAAATCAACTGTCTATCTGTCTGTCAGTCCAGTCTGCCTGCCTGTCTGTCTGTTTGTCTGTCTCCCCATCTAATGGTCTGACTGTCCTGGTCTATCACCTCTCTACCTCTATCTCTATCTGTCTCTCTATCTTCTATCTCTCTATCTAATCTGTCTGTCTGTCTCTGCATCTATCAGTCTGCCTCTCTGCCTGTCTCATCTCTGTACCCAGCTATCTATCTATCTGTCTGTCTGTTCGTCTGTCCCTCTATATTGAGCGTTGTTATTATTGTGGCCAGAGGATAATAAATGTATTTTAGTCTCTGTGGTTTCATATTGACTGTGTGCCCATTCAGCTATTAAACAGAACCCAATAAAACATGGCCCCTCTTTTGTTCTTCGCTTTATTTATTGTTCGTGCATTTATGTGTCTCTAAATTGTCATGTTAACAAAGTAAGCGGGAAGGGAACTATTATAAAACTTCCCCACAACTAGAACACACAATACACAGAGGAATACATGCGACACAGTACCCACTTAAGTTACATTATGCTTATGTTTCTCTTTTAAGATCGTGAGCATTTTTAATCATGTGACGGCGTTCTAATTCTGTATGTTTTGCGTTTTTTTAAAGAAATAGCAGCAAAAAGCGTCCCATTAGTGGTAACAATGACGAATGTAAGCTTCGGGGGTCAGTATCACACACACACACACTCTCGCACACACACACACACACACACACACACACACACACACACCTAAGCACGCACCCATAAACATACACACACACACACAATGAAATATGGCACGATTAGGACAAACAAAGGCACCAGACCAAATCATATGTTTTTAAACAGCAGATAAAATGCTTTTTAACAACAGAACGGTAGAAGGGATGTTACTGTTAGATAAAGGGTGTGTGTGTGTGTGTGTGTGTGTGTGTGTGTCGAAGCTCCGGGTAAACGATAGAGGTTGTTAAAACCAGGCGGGGACCTGAGGTATCCTAGGAGCAAAAAGAAAAGCAGATTGGACAAAAAATACAATAAAAAAAATTAATAAATAAAGGCGAAGTCTATTTAAAGCGGGATCTAAGTGGTGCAGGCATGTGTATCAGTGTGTGTGTGTGTGTGTGTGTGTGTGTGTGTGTGTGTGTGTGTGTGTGTGTGTGTGTGTCTGTGTTTTTCCTTTCTTTGTTACAAACTGGTACGGTGGATATATGTCACTGGGGGGCCGCCTGGAGGAGCCGTCCCCCTGCAGGGCTTGACGTATGCAGCACGCCGTCCGCCGCTGAGGAGCTGTGGACCGCAGCAGCTTCCACACTCCCACCGCCTATTAACACCACGCAGCACAAAACACAAAGACACCGACAAGTAACAGCACCTTTTTTTCCATTTTATTTTTTATTATTATATTATTTTTGTATTCTTTTTTTTTTCACAATATAATACTGTAATACAAAATAAAAATTTGTCAGAGTATGCGATTTTCCGTTTTTAAGAGTTTTTAAGGGTCAGGGTTCGGGTTTTTCTGTTTTATTTTTGTTTATTATTTCTTTCTTTCTTTTCAGAATATAATGATACCAAATAAAAATTACTCAGAGTATGAGATTTTCAGTTTTTAAAGCGTTAAGAGTTTTTAAAGCGTGTGTTACAGTGCGTGATGATGACACACATACATGTCCTCGTTTATACCACTGAGAGAGAGAGAGAGAGAGAGAGAGAGAGAGAGACCTCCTAATGTACTAGTGTTGTATTCCCACTGTATTATTGTGCTACTATAACTGTTAATATTGATAGTTAGAGCGTTGTCTGTTGTACCATTACATGTATTATTGTGTTATTTATGTCCTACTGCCTAATACTACCCACTACCCACTAATGGTGTATGTGTAGTTAAAGAACCCCCCTCACACACACACACACACACACACACACACACACGCACATACACACAAACACACACACAAACACACACACGCACACACACACACGAACACACACACACGAACACACACACAGAGACACGCACACACATACACACGCACACACACACCCACACAAACACACCGAAAGGAGATCTACGTCTATATCTTTTAATAAATGAGACGCAATACACGCAAACACGACAAGAGACAAAGTAAATACAAAGTGATGCATAATATAATATTTGACGTACGTGCTGCTCAGCAACGGATATAAAAGCCAGCGGCAAAGAGAAAGTTGTGTACGATATGTGATGGAAAAGCAGTTTTATTCACTTGAATAGTGTGCCATGGATGTGTGTGCCGTGTGTGTGTGTGTGTGTGGTGTGTGTGTGTGCGCCTATTTGCGAGAAAGTCACCCGTGACCATCTCATATTAAAATGTCATGACACGCACGCACGCACACACACGCACACACACACGCACACACACACACACACACACATTTTTCATCTCGACCTGAAGGGTCAGACTGACATATCTCTGTGTGTCCGTGTGTTATATTCCCTCTCTCTCTTATGTGTTATAAAATGTTGCCTTCAACATGATAACATCTCAGCACTCGCTCCACGCTAACAACAAGAAGGAAGCCCACCCCACCCCCTCCCCACACACCCCCCACCACACGCAAACACATCATAAACAACACACACACACATACACACACACACAAAAGGGATGACCGATGAAAAGTGTCAACTCATGAGCAAAGTAGGCCTCTTTACCCTTGCTGACACAGTTTACCCCCTCCCTCCCTCCCCCCACCCTCCCCCCCCCAAGCCACCCCCACCAACCACCCCCACCAACCATCTCCGCCCCCCCCCCCTGCCTCTCTACCCTTCTTCTTACAGCACACACACACACACACACACACACACATACACACACACCACACACACACAAACACACACCCAAACACACACACACACAAACACATACACACACACACCCCAACACACACACACACAAACACAAACACACACACTGTTGTTTGGGGGTTTTTTTCTGCCTGTGTTTGTACGATGTTACACATCGTCGGTCAAAAAAACGCTGCGATACAAAAAAGTATATTGCCACGACTCAAGCTTATGACCGTACTGTGAGTATATTGCCACTCGGTGAGCACCTAGCAATATATATATCTATATATATATATATATTACATACTCGGAATTAACTTCTGCTGTTAA
The DNA here is from genome assembly GCA_002895965.2 of Coryphaenoides rupestris. Lineage (NCBI taxonomy): Eukaryota > Metazoa > Chordata > Actinopteri > Gadiformes > Macrouridae > Coryphaenoides > Coryphaenoides rupestris. The sequence continues at coordinate 216,194 of PIJE02000766.1, forward strand.
AACGTCCACCGCTGTCTATACAAACAAATGAAAATACACAAGTCGCGTCTGTTTTGCGTTCAGTCAGCAGGAAGATTTCCTTCTAATCGATTCGGCGGCCGTCATACTTTTTGTTTTTTTGTGCCTAACCCCTGGGAATGACCCACCAAATTGCATATGTTATGCAATTATCCACATACACACACACGCAAATCCATTAAGGAAATAATCAATATGTGCTGTTTTGGTCACAAAGTATGCCAAGTATGCCAAATATTAGGGGCTCCAGCAACAAGCGACTGTACTGTGGGTTTTATTCCCTGCTTCTGTTCTCCGGGATCTTCCGGCAGCCGGCCCTGCTGAGGCCCCTCGTATTTACAACACAGACGTTGCCACGAAGACATGATGGCAACGCAAGCTCAGTGCCTGCGTGACCTTTTCCCCCCCCCGCTCTGCGTGGATAAACACACACACACACACACACACGCATAATCACAGCAGACAAACAACGGAGCCCACAGCCCATGCGGAAGACGAGGGTCTGCTCATCTTCCTCCTCAGCGTGGCCAGCAGTAGCATCCACATCGCTATCTATCCGGCGGACACATGATGCGCTCTCTCCCGGGGACACGCCGTTTCTGCTGCGGCTGCAGTCTCGTCTCACGGCTGGTTGCCGCGGTGTTGGGTTGTTGTTGTTGTTGTTGTTGTTGTTGTTGTTTTTTTGGGGGGGGAGAGGGGGGTTGTATTGTAGAACATAGCTCACCATCTAAGCAGCTCTGAGCATCGCCGCGCGACAGAACAACAACCCGGCGATGGTGACGGAGCCCGGGCGTGGGCTTGCTTGCTTTGGCTTTTCGCTCTTCTGCTTGAAAGGGTGGGTGCTGTCGGCAGGTGAACAGTGCATCGTGGGTACCGACACCACGCCATTAATACTGTCCTCAGATGAGGCCGTGCGTAGATTCTACGGCTCATCAATGTATTGTCTCTCGCTGAAGGTCTCCATTTACCCGGTGGAGTAGACAGTGAATGAATGGAATTAGTCCCGGCGCGTTCTTACCAAAGCCAAGGGAGGAAAGAATAAAACCACAAATGGACAGAGGCTGTGTATTCAGAAGCGCTCGGCTGTGCTTGAACTTTAGCGTCGCGCGGTAAAGACAACGCAAACATTTGCCCGAGCACACGTACAGTAGCGGTAGCGTAGCGGTAGCGGTACCAGTAGCGGTAGCGGTAGCCGTACCGGTAGCAACGACACGACCACCTAAACAAAGACAGACGCTACAGAGGCGTGCGGTGCTCACTGGCGCGTGCAGACAATAGGTCCGTTGAACGTGGGGGGGGGGAGGCTGGGGGGTGGCGTGGATGTTTTTCCCTTTCCTCGCTTAGACAAGTACAAGTGCGGCGCGTACACACATACACACACACACACACACACACACACACACCCATATGCTGTTTATCCACTTCTGTTAGAATAACCGTGTTATCTCCTCCTCTTCCTCCTCTTCCTCCTCCTCTCGCCCCCACCGACACTTTTTTAACTTCACACTTTTGCTTAAGTTTTGGGTTTGAGTTGTGCTGGGACAGTATAAAGCAGAGGAGGAGGGGGTTGGGTGTGTGTGTGTGTGTGTGTGTGTGTGTGTGTGTGTGTGTGTGTGTGTGTGTGTGTGTGTGTGTGTGGGGTGGGGGGGGGGGGGGTGAGGAGGGAACACGGAAGGATCGTTTATCAGCGCTTTGAAACAATGCTGGTTGGCATGCACCACTGGAGGGGGTGAGGCATTCATCTCCGCCCGACGCCGCCGTCACCACCCCCCCTCCCCTCACCTCCCCTCCCCTCCCCTCCCCTCCCCCACCACATCCACCAGCACCATAGCTGACACACACTGTAACAACACCACCACCACCACCAGCACCACCACCACCACCACCTCCTCCACCTACCCCAGCACCACCGACTGCAGCCCAGGAGGATAGCGCCTTGCTGCCTCAACATTGTGACAGGAGACTGAAGCACCACACAGCCTCAACTCCCCAAGAGTCTAATTAAACAGAACTATTAGAAGAGCATCGGAGAAGCAAAAAAAATTATATATACTGTATATAAATAAACATATATATATATATATATATATATTTATATATATATTTATAAAGAGAGATGTGTCTCCTAAAAAAAAGACCCTCATTAATCCAGAACACCTCTTTTACAGTAGCTTACTGTTAGCATATTGACCACCATGTACTCAACAAGGACTCCACTCTCTCCGACTAATTGCCGGTTTCGTTTTATTATTTCAGTTTGTTTTTTTTTCTTCTTCTTCCTCTTCTTCTTCTTCTTCAACAACTGGCGACAAGGCATTTTTTTTTATCACCTCTCTTGGATGTGATAGTTCTGCTGGGATTGCGTGTTTTTTTCCGTGCCTTTCTTCCGTTTTATCCAAACGTTTAATGATATGTGTCAGTATATGGCAGGATGTGGCCGCTGCGCTGCTGAGTGGGTCGTCATTATGGGGGCGTCTTTCTGGCAGCGTGGCCAATTAAAGGGAACACAAGTGTTTTCCTCTGTGCCCCTTCAGAACTCACTGGAGAGGTCAGTTACTACTAAGTCACAAGATATGACCCAGTGTATTATATATATATATATATGATAAAGTTTTAGGTTTTATCATTTTATCATATTTTCTTTTTAACTTTTTACCAGAACCCTTGGCCTAAATGAGGCCTCCGGCTCTTCACCAGATAAAGTACGCGTATAAAGTCAAGCGTACGAAATATGAAATGCATTGCAATACATTTCTCATTTATCTTCCCTTCCAGTGTTGGCGGGGGGCTGTGATAGGTCTCTATATACACACAGTATATATCAGGGAAATGAAATGAAATAATAAAATAAAGTTAGATCTCCACGGGCACATTTTGGCCATTTAGTTCCCGTTGGTAGAACAGTCAAAATCTTGCACAGTACTATTTTAAAAGGCAAAAAAAAAATAAAAGACGAAAAGTGAATTTGGTGTCTGCTGGGCCAAACCAAGGACGTGGGGAACTTCTTTGTAGGAGAAAAAAATCACAGACACACACACACACACACACACACACACACACACACACATGCACACACACACACGGAGAGCGATCTTTTTTTGACTCAATGAATAGAACGGGGATTTCAATTGTCTCACTTCCCATTTGCAGGAGGCCGCCGAGGAAGGAACTCATCCGAAGGGTCGGTGGAAGGGGCGCGTTGCTGTCCGTGGTGCTGAAGCCCAGCCGCACGGCAACACACACACACACACACACACACACACACACACACACAGTGAGCAACCGGGCCTCGCGCGCATAAACACCACCGTGAGCGAGACGTCGTGGAGATGAGATCCATGACTCAAACTCATCACTCGCTGAAACAAATGGCGTCCGTGCTCAAACGCACGGCCCGTGACACGACTGAATTGTCCGGCTTCGTTTGCCGTGCAGAAGAACACAACAATGAATACAACTCGTTTTCGGCCCTAATTGGTCCCTGCGATGGGCGAGAGCGGTAATCAGTAACCATGAGCGCCATCGCTCGGGCGCCTTGCTCTCATCCCGGACTACAGACGGAGCACACAGCGGGATCGTTGTTGTTAGCATAGCTGCGTAGCTCTGGTGGGGGAAGTGCGGCGGCGGTGGGGAAGTCCCAGCAGATCGGGAAAGAAAAATGCAACGCCGCGCACTTTTAATGCGGCACAAGATGTGCATTTGTTCTTTGTTGTTCGTGATGAAGAGAATAACGGACACAGAGTAAGATAATGTTATTGCCTCCCCCAGCCCTCCCTTCCACCCCCTTGCTATTTCTCGTTTCTTCTCTTTTTTGCTTGGCTGTGATTGTGTAGAATTCTGTTGAGGATTCCTAATGAGACTTTTGATAGGAGTGGTATTATTTCGTTTTGCACGGTGAAACACATGCCTGGTGAAGATCTGCCCACCAGCCCCGCCCCCCCCCCCCGTCCTACTCTTCCCTAGACTAGCTGCTGAATTCCCACCGCACGGCCCAATCTAAATCCAAACTCGATTCATTAGCCGAGTAAGTTAGCACGGAAGTAACTAACATACACGCCATTCCTCTTGCCGCGGTTACGCCAGACCAAGAAACAAAGCCAATTAGAGTTGTGGGCCGCTGTACATATCACACACACACACACACGATGAACATTGATTATAACACCGGCCACGGCGTGATTGACATGAACAATTACGGATGGTGTTGACAACTGAGAAATGTGAGTTCATATATAGCGCAGTGAGCGGGCCTATTTTATGGATATCCTATTACTGTGCTATAATCGGCAAATTCGGCACAGTCAGTCAGTCAAATAGTTTGGGGTCACGTTACTGCAATTTATCTCAAGCGTGAAACAAACAAAACTGTTGATGTTTTATTTATAGCTAAATTATTGGTTGTCGAGAGGCAGGGTAGTGTCGCCGCGAGGGTTCACCGTCCTCGCTGTGGGCATCGCTGAACAAGATAACTTGTAAGACGAGATCACTTCCCCCTTAATGACGTGTGTGTCTGTCAATTCACTTTTGATTCAAGTGTGTGCTAGATGATCCAATAGTGGTCACTACTGGAGGTGCACAGCGACATCACGACCTGTATCTGTTCAACCAGCAACAAAAAGGTGCCCCAGTGAAACCGCGCCGCCTGAACTGCGTGAACTGATTATGACGAATAATGACACGCATATTCGGTTAGAATTATAATGATCTGGGTACCTCCCTCGTCATTACTCAATAGTTGATGACTCATCAGTAAAAGAAGCACTTCCAAAGCGACGTCTCTTTTTCCAAAGTGGTGGCGTATTCCCTGGTTCCGCACGGCGAACCCTAAACCAAGCGAGGCGTGCTGCTGAACTCGTGAGGTCACCGCAGGACTCATCCTGATCGGATGATTCAGATGCTCCCGCAGAAGAGAAGGGGAGAAACCTGAAACGACATCGCTAATAGGGAACTCATCAGAGCAACGGCATCTGAAACCATGGCAACAGGCAACCTGAGTTGGTCGTCACAGGCTGGTCGCTTTCATCTCGCGTCTCGGTCCTTCAAGGACACGCAAAATGCCAAAGAGTGCCCGCCTGCTTGCCCGTGTCCGATTAAGAGCACACCCATTTCGTTGATGTCTCAGCGGAGGGCCAATCCCAACATCCATCTATACTCGATCTCCATCTATATCTGTCATCGGTCGCCGTGAATGTAACCAAGGGAAGCTAACAATAATAATAATAATAATAATAATAATAATAATAATAATAATAATAACCAAAAACACATGCAACCATCCCCCAAACTCCCTTCTACCTCATGAGACGTGGTCTTGTTTGTTCCTTGCCTCCCGGGGTCTTATGAGACCTGCTGTATGATAAATGAAGCCTCTGGGATCACATGGTCAGGGTTTATGGTGGCGTGGCCGATTACTGATTACTATTAGATTGTTTTGACTTATTCTTGTTTTTATAATGATAGAATATTTTCTATATTTTCTTTATTACACCACCTCACCCCAAATGTTTGAATTGGCCATTTTCTCTTTTTCTTTATCGTTTTTTCTTTCCATGAATTGATGTTGGAAAGCGTATGGCGTTTATTGGACGTTAAACGTGGCACGTTCAAAATGGAGACAGCCGGGAAATGTCTTTTTCTGTCCTTTTGTCTCGCTGTGTGTCGTGCGTGAAGGCTTTTTGTTTTGTAGTTGCCATAGCAGTGGCCTCGGCGTATTCAGGTACTCCGTTCACTTGCTGAAGTATTTCCTTGAATTTCAATACATATCCTTGCCGACGTTTTTTTGTTTCTTTCTTTTCTTCTTCCTTTTGTCTCACTGGATGCGCAACGTATTTGATTGGCTCACAGGGTGAGAACAAGTTCAGCTCTTTCAGCCAATCGTATGGCGGCTTTGATCTGACATGCTGCTGTTTTTAGACACGCTCACCCGTCGTTTTTTTATATTAGAAATGAAAAACACTTCAATTAACGGGAGGTGTATCATTCTGTAAAACACATTTACAGTATAGCGCGACAATGTCTGCCGTTATAATCAGCAAAACACTTTGAACAGCGTCTTCCTAATTGGAATTATTTACCGTTTTTTCCGCGTGGCCTTCGCTCAGCGGTCCGCGGCGCTTTGAGGATCGGTTGTTATTCTCAAAACAAAAATGTATTCATCCGTTTAAATCGCCCAATAACTTGCATCCATTAGCGCATTAGAGAATCCTCCCTAATTAGTTTGCCCATTAAAAGGCAGCGGCAACGTTCGACCGTACAACGTAATCACAGTTGAGCCAGCCGTTCCGTCAGAAGCCAGACGTTGTTATATTTTACATCGTCACTCCGCGTCTCACCACCGCCGCCGCCGCCGCCACCGCCACCGACTCCAAAGAGCCAAGTGTCCTCCGGGGGGGACGGCGACCAGAAATTAAGCGCTCAGCAAATATCGGCGGTAATAACTAATTACATGGGCTTTTTTATAAACAAAAAATCTTAAAGACCACAGACGGCTTTGGCTTGGGATAGCCCGCGTGCGACGCAGAGACGCGCTGCGTTGTCTTACACGGCTGCGTCGGCGAGTAAAAGTAAGTCAACAAGAAAGTAGACACATGCTGATAAGACGGACATCTGCGTCTCTCCCCTTTTTCTCTCGCTCTCTCCGTACTTTTTTCTTCTCTGCCTCCTCTCGACTTCTGAGCTCACCGTGATTGACGCCCCCTGGATCCCCGGCTGCCGCCTCGCCCGCTGGATGTGAGCGGCCGTCACCGCACTCTCTCTCTCTCTCTCTCTCTCTCTCTCTCTCTCTCTCTCTCTCTCTCTCTCTCTCTCTCTCTCTCGAGGTGAGTCCCCGTGTCTCCTCTGCAAGTCTGTGGGGGAGGGGGGGGAGGAGAAGGGAGAGGGAGAGAGGAGGGGAGGAGGAGGAGAAGGTGGAGGAGGAGGAGGAGGAGGGGGGGAGAAGGGAGGGGAGGGAGGAGGGAGGAGGAGAAGGGTGAGAGGAGGAGGAGGAGGAGGGAGGAGGAGGAGGAGGGGAGGGAGGAGGAGGAGGGGTGGGGGAGGAGGAGGAGAAGGTGGAGGAGGAGAGGAGGAGGAGAAGAGGAGGAGGGGAGGAGAGGTGGAGGAGGAGAGGAGGAGGGAAGGGAGGAGAGGAGGGAGGAGGAGGAAGAGGAGTGGAGGGGAGGAGGAGGAAGAGGAGAAGAGGAGGAGGAGGAGGAGGGGGAGGAGGAGGAAGGGGAGGAGGAGAGAGGGGGAGGAGGAAGAGGAGGAGAAGGGGGAGGAGGAGGAGGAGGAGGAGAAGGGGGGAGGAGAGAGGGGGAGGAGGAAGAGGAGGAGGAGGAGGAGAAGGGGAGGAGGAGGAAGAGGAGGGGAAGGGGAGGAGGAGAGAGGAGGAGAGAGGAGGAGAAGAGGGAGAGAGGAGGAGGAAGAGGAGAGAAGGAGGAGGAGGAGGAGAGGAGGTGGAGGAGGAGGAGGAAGAGGAGGAGGAGGGAGGAGGAGGAAGAGGAGGAGGTGCAGAACGTGGTGGAGGGGAACGAGAGGACGGCGGACGTGGAACGGATGCGACGAGGGTGACACGGTGGACAAGCTTTCAAATAGCACAGGAGAAGTCACCTCGAGGAAACGGCCCACTTATGCTCCGGCTCCGCGCCGCCGCCGCCGCCGCCGCCGCCGCCACCGCCGCCGCCACCGCCTGAGGACCGCCGTCCTTGCGGCTGCACTGCGGAGGGATTTCGTGTTGCTGTCGCTGCTGCTGCTGCTGCTGCCGCTGCTGCTGCTGCTGTTGCTGTTGTTGTCAAAACAACGGGATACCTATCTGTGCTCCAATGTCACCGGGACAAATCCTGGCAAACCGTTCCCCAGCCAAAAAGCTCCCTCTCCCCCCCTCTCTCATGAATCTCCAGAGTGACACACAACACGCTCCGATCGTCTCCCAGGTAATCCCCCCCGGTGGCGCAGAGAGAAACAGGCGGGCACCACATCCACTGCAGGGCCCGTTTTTGTCTCTGAACGATCAGGCGACGACAACAACAACAACAACAACAACGACGACGACAACAACAAGGAAGAAAAAAAGGCAGCGAGGATGCATTGCCTCGCTCGGCGGTGACCACCCTCACAGGGAGGGAGGGAGGGAGGGAGGGAGGGAGGGGGCTTTAATCGCTCCCCTGTTCTTTCCCGTCGAAAATTGTCCTTTGGCCAGGAAAAGGATTTACAGCTCTATGACTCCTCCAAACTTGTGCTATCATGATGAAACTTCTCTCTCCTCTCTCTCCTCTCTCTCTCTCTCTCTCTCTCTCTCCTCTCCTCTTCTCTCCTCTCTCTCTCTCTCTCCCTCTCTCTCTCCTCCCTCTCTCTCTCTCTCTCTCTCGCGTCTGTCTCGCACTCACTCTCCCTCCTCTCCTCTCTCTCTCTCCTCCTCTCTCTCTCCTCTCCACTCCAAGCGAAACGGGCTTAACCCCCCTCCCCCACACCCCCCCATCTGAGCACATCTGGCCGCAGGAGGAGGAGGAGGAGGAGGAGGAGGAGGAGGAGGCCCCAGCGTGCGAGGTGGAGGCCTGCAGACGATGATGATGATGATGATGGTGATGATGAGGAGGAGGGATCTAAGAGTATTTCTGGCATTAAGTTAATTAGAAGCTGATGATTTCCCCGAGGAAACGGAGCCGTTGTCATTGCCACCGCCCCGGCCGCGATCTTCTAGCGTCATTAACGAGACAGAGAGATACTAATTAAAGGTAAGGGAAGTGTCACAGGGGAGGGCTTTGCGTGTGATTGTGTGCGTTGATGGATGTATGTTACAATAGTTCTGTAGATACGCTGTACTGAGCCAATACGGGTAGAGAGCTTGAAGCCTACTTGACTATGATAAATAAACCATGCCTATTGTTTTGATGTATTTGGGGCCATTCAGCTGATCCAGAACCGGAATTGACTGGTTTGGGCTTTCTTCCCGAAGCGCCGTGTGTGTCAAACTTCTTACCTTGTTTCCCCGAGTCAAAATGAAGAAGTGATTTATTCCTAGTTGTGTATCCTATAGGCCTCTCTAGGTGCTGCTATACAATAGCCTAGCAACAGGAAATGTAGGTTACGTAACTGACACAACATACAACTCTCACTGGAGTTCATGTATTGATCATATATCAGAGCGAGCCGTACACAAGTCGTCGCCATACTGGATTCTCAACGATCCGTGCAACAATAGACAATGTAGTATTCTCACAAACCAATTGCACGTTGGCAAATCGTAGATTCAATGGCCGCAATACAATTGAAACCCCCTCCTCTCTCTCTCTCTCTCTCTCTTTTTCGAATCGTGTCAACAGACTCTGTTCAAGTAATAGCAAAGTATGAAATAACATCACAATAATATATAAATAATTTAACACAGCATGCACACACACACACACACACCAACAGACACACTGGTCCTTCCCTGGGCGGTTACTCGGGGATGCTGGCCGAAGGCTGAGGAGCATAGCTTGATCTGGCTGTGATGCGCAGCACCTCTAAGCCCTTCCAGGAGCCGGGGGCCCGGGGCCCGGGTGCGTCCACGGACCTTCCGAGGTCCGCATCGCCTCTCCGTCAGCGCGTGTGCTCACCTGCGTCTCACCTCGGCGCTCGCGCTCAGAGGCTATACCGGCCGGCCGGCCCCGGCGAGACACCTCTGCTCCGGATTGCATCAAAATGTAAGACAGTAAGACTCTGAAAGACGGAGTCCAAACAACAAGTTGTGCTTCGGGGGGAGGAAGGGGAGTTCCTCGCCAGGGTTCTCGCCAGAAGACGGGCGAGCCAGATGGACTGTGTTGACTGAAAGATTACTTGGTCGTATTATCGGGTATTATTTTGTTATTGATTTTGCGGTTGTAACAGTTGATGCTGACAACTGTGACTTACAACAACAACAACAACAACAACAACAACAAGGACAACGACAACGACAACGACGTAAGACTAACGCAAGACTTTCAACTATCAAATGTTCGAGTGAGATTTGAGACTTCCAATGTTCAAGTGTGGGGTTTTTTTTAAGTAGAAACTGAACCGTATTAATAATAAAAGAGATACCGTCATTTTTTCCACATTTTCTTGAGGCGCATGTGGTGGATGTGGATGTGAGTTGTTGAAGCTGAGTAAACAGACCCGCTCCCATACAGATGGACATGCACTGCATTTGACTGATTGTGGTCGCTGTATGTCCTGTGTTGGCCAGAGAGTTGGCCAGGCATTGACGTCACGTCAACGGTAAACATAAGATGCACTTTAAATGGAAACTTTTCAACCTTTCTCATCATTTGGGGTCTAACTGACTCATGTTTGAAGTTGGTCCAGCGTTGAGAAAGAAAGAATCTGTACAAAAAATTTCTTTTCTTTCTTGCCTCACGCTTTCATTTGTTCGTGTAGAACCAAGTCTCACATCTCATGTTGTTGAAAGCAGCAAAATATTCAGCCGTGACTTATTGACTTATTGAGTTTTGAAAGCTTTTAGATAACACAAAGCTACAAAGCTTTCTGTAGTCCAACACAACAATGTCTGAACGATTCCACCGTCCTCCCTCTGCAGCGACTCACCTCTGAGTGAGAAATCTCCTCGAGCGAGACTTGGACAGACATGAGAACCAACCCACTGGATCAAGCCAAAGGGAAAGAATTTTTTTTAATTTCTCTGTAATGTTCTTAAACACATTTAATAACAGTCTGAGCCTGTCATTGGCAAAAAAAATAAGCCCTTTAGTGGATGTAAATTGACGACAGTGTTGCCCCAAGCGGTTAGCGGCTGCGTTCTCGCTCAATACTCGACCAACTTAACAAAATGGTGTCGTCTGCATTAGTCAGTAAGACCCCAAATGATGAGGAAATTGGGGTCCAGGTTGAAAAGTCCTGAAGATTTCCTTTTAATAGTTTAGCATTATGAGTTGTATTTTGAGTTGGTCGAATTGGTCGAGTATTGAGTGAGAGGGCATCAGCCGTCAGACACAAAACTGACATTGACACGACTCTACTGGCCCAAAGGGTCACATTGCCAACGCTTCGCGGCTTTATTGAGCTATCACACAATACCGGACACATTTCTCGAATTGTTGTCCGCATTCGTCACTTCGACTTAAAACGACGGGGAAAACAGGGAATCCAGGTTTGAAAGATCGCAAAGTTCTTTGTTTTAAAAGTTATATCGCCGTCTAAACTCGGCTGATCAGATGTAGCGCTCGCCGTTTAGCCCACCATGCCGCTCTTTCTTTCTTTCTCCCCGCGCCAGATCCGTGAAGTCCCTGAATAGCTCAGCCAAACACAGACATCTCGGTAATACCTTTGCTTAACACCAATCTGTTTGCCTCCCTGCTGAATCCCCCCCGCTCTGATGAGTGATTATTCGGGGGATTATTTAAAAACCCAGGCAAAGTGAAAACGCCACTTCAGCAGCAGCACACCAGTATCCTGCGAGGGGGCCTCTTTCCACCGCATTCCTCCACAAAACCATCGCAGACTAAAACATAACCGCTCAATTAGAGCACGGTATACAGTATCGGTTGTCTAAAAGCACACACCTGGATTAATCCACTCAGACACAGTCACGGTGCGGGGGGTTTTGCCGCACCGTGCTCTCGCGCCGTTCCCAGCTCCCAACAACCCTTCGAGGTCGGCTTTTTCCCTTTCTCCCGCGCACGCCGTGTCTCTTTTTTTCCACGTTCCCCTTTTTCCCCGCGACGCACCGTGCAGCGTTCCCTAAATGCTGGAAAACACCGATTTCACACCGGGAATAAAAGCTGCGTTTTACGGCGGATCCGCGGCGCTAACTCGGCAGCGCACGCGCCGTCTGGAGACACCTGGGGAGTATCACTCACCCCCCCCCCCCCTCCCCCTCCTCTAGCTCGGCACATACATTCATTCTACGTAAGCGTTTTATATGTTGACTTTCTTGTTATCTATTTTACTAAATCACATGTTCCGCTGAATATAAGCAATGTTATGCACACGTTCTCGTTCAATGTACAACACTGGCCAACAGCTACTAATGTGCAGAAACCAGTTGCATTGCGAGTGACGACAATATCGACACATGCAGCCTCACAGTTCACCAGTGAGGGTCTGGTGAGGATCAAAATGGTAAATGGATTGCATATAGTGCTTTCATCCAAAGCGCTTTACAGTATTGCCTCACATTCACCCATTCATACACCGACGGCGGTGCCAGCCATGCAAGGTAACAACCAACACGTCAGGTGCAGTTGAGTAGGTGGCGTCTCGCTCAGGGACACCTCGATACCTCACTAGGTGGAGCTCGGCGTTCGAACCCGCAACCTTCCTGTAGCCAGACGACCGCTTTGACCTCCTGAGCTGCTGTCGCCCCGTGTGTGTGTGTGTGTGTGGCGGTGGGGTCAGGTGTTTGATGTTACGCAACATTTGTCCTCGAACTCGCAACTCCCAGTTCATCATCCCTTTTTTTCCTTTTACAGCTTTGTTCTTAGGATTTGAATATTCGACAAAAATAATAATAATAATAATAATAATAATAATAATAAAGGGAAACAACTTCTGGCAACATTGTTTGAACGTGGGTTGAACTCCGATCTTCTGGAGGTGAGTCATCGGCCGTGGAGACGACGTGAGCTGAAACGAATAGCTCGGAGCGGCACGGCGGGCCAGACCTGAACCTACCTGCTCAGCATCGCCTCGCTCACCTGTCTCTGGCTCTCGGGGGGGGGGGGCGCGTTTCGGAGACGTGTGGAGAGGTGATGTTCTGACTGATGTGTTCTGATCTCTCGTTCGGGATCCGATAATTTGGTTCGGTTCCTCCATGGTGTCACCCGGCACCCGACCGAGCCTCTCTATACTGTATATCGTGGGTCGGGGAGAACAGGATTAAGGAATGGGAAACGGAACACATCGTTGTTCTTTTGTAATCCTCTTCAATGTATCTGTGATGTTTCGGTGTTGTATTTTATTTCTTGTTGTCGCTCGTTGCGCTCTCTATGTTTTTTCCTGCTGAACTTCGTGCGGTAGAAATGACTTTTGATTCGTCGATTGAGCGACGGATCGACCTTCAACCTCTGGCGCTTTTAAAAAAAAAAAAACGTCGGCGAACCTTCGTGTCAGAGCGGCGGATGATGATGATGATGTCTGTACACATCCCGCGGTGAGTATTAACCTCACGGTGAGACGCAGTCATGGAGGTAAGCGCGCGGTTGCTAGGCATTCCTCTCTTTCCTACTCTCATCCCCCCCCCATCCTCCCAGCCCCCATCATTAACCGTGGGAGCGTATCGCATTTGAAAGGTTATTTTAACATTTAAAAGGGTTTTCTTTTTTTTTATTTTTCTCCATCTGTGTGATCTCTATCTTCCGCTGAGCTTGCCAACTGCTTGCTAACGCAGCCCTACAGATGTGTGTGTGTGTGTGTGTGTGTGTCGCTGTTGTGTTGTTATTTTTTTTTGCGCCGCGCAAATTCGAGCTTCAATTCATACGCAGGAGAAATATGTGTGTTTGATGAGGCGTCTACCATTTCGTTTCCTGGGTAATTAAACTGATAAGAAAGGGTACAAATTAACAAACAATTAGGGTCCCCGACACTGATCTGATAGGGCCCTGGGCGTAAATCTGCCGATGTGTGTGTGGTCGTGTGTGTGTGTGTGTGTGTGTGTGTGTGTGTGTGTGTGTGTGTGAAGACAATACGAGTTCAAATCCTCATCCACATGTTAAAATGTCTGATTCCCCGTTTGAGAGATGAAATTGCAGATTTAATTATATTTCTTTTACACATCTGTTGACAGAGTGCCTTGTTGATTCTTACAACTTGTAATAATCTCACTTCAAATTTTTTCGCCGGTCGTGTTGTGAGTTTTACCATCGCGCCGTTTTTTCCGTCCGCCAACTGAAATTGCCAAAGTCATCGTTTTTATCGCGTATCATCTTAATTGGTTCCGCCGCCAATTGAATTGCCAGATTTGCCGGCGTATAGTTGCAGCTCATTAGGAATAAATGTGCTGCATTGCACTGATAACATTTGCGGTTTAATTGAAAGGCAACTGCAGCACTTCAAAGGGGAAAATATCATTTTTCGCACGCTCTCCCCCTGCATTCTGTCGAGGTACAGCACACACACACACACACACACACACACACACACACACACAACACACACACACACACACACACACCGACTGTGTCTCATCTTGGAAATACACCCCCAGCGTGGTGGCAAGCTGGCATTCTCTCAGCTCTGTTTTTAGATATTAGCCTCCATTAGCATCTCCATTCCAAACGCTGACAGTAACCAAAGGGATAGCATCAGAAACACAATTAGCTCCCGGAGATGTCACTGTAACGTCGGTTTTTTCACGGGGACGCGACATCACCTGGCAACACTTCAACCAATCAAAATTGATTTTTTGGAGCGGAGACGACGGTTTGTCCCTGAGGTCTGAATTTAGTGTTCGGTTCCGGTTGAAAGGTTCCCCAAATGTCCTGAAAATGTACAGCGATGTATTTTGACGTTTTAATGTTTGTTGTTCGACGCGAGGCACCGATCGCACACAAAAGCACATTCCTCGTTTGCAAAAAACTACGGCAATGAAGCTGTTTTCCCGATTCCGATTTCATTTTGTGATTCGTAATTCCGCACGGTTCATCTCTTAAGGAGGTGCTCCAGACACTGCCTGTGTTTTTCTGCCGTAATTACACCCTGGAGGATTTCCTTTGTGAGTGGGTGATTCGCGGGGAGGGGGATGAGGACATACGTTTGAGCACCGTGGAAACATCGTCTGGAAACCTGTCCCCAGGTCCCCGCCTCCGAACGAACCAGGATTCGGGTTCGTCGTTGTTGAGTTTATGAGGGCGTCGTCCAACCAACGACAAAAAACCAAACCAAAGCAACCAACGCATGGTATGGCGACGCCCCCATGCCAGTCGGTGACATCAACAGATATTCGAATCCGCGGCTCGTCCGTGTTTTCGCGCGCTCGCCGAACAACCAGGAGAGACACTAATTGGGTCCGCTGCCGTTGACCTTCGGATGGTGTCGGGTTTTCCCACCAACACATGTTCTCAGCAGGCGCACTCAGGGCGTCTGGCGTTCCCGTGAAAATGTTTTCTCGACTTTCTGTTTCAACGGACAATACCTCAACCGACGTTTTGTTGTTGTTGTTGTTTTTAAAGCAGATCAGATTACTATTTAACGAACAAAAAAAAAAAGAAAGCACATTCCTCCTTGCCAACACGTTCTTGTATCCCCTCGCCCGGGTAGTTTTTTGGAGGATTTTTATTTTTACTTTTGTATTATTAACATCTTGAAGCAGATGACAGGATGAAGGTGCGAGACCCGGTAGACCCAGCGGCCCGCCAACCAGCTCATACACATACGCCTCCTCCACCTCCCCCACCGCCTCCTCCGCTCCCCCACCGCCTCCTCCGCCTCCCCCACCCCCCGCGGCTACCTCTCCTCCACCCGTCTACTCGACCCGATGTCCTAACTCATCCCCCGGAGTTCAGCAGGAGGAGTCGGCCCTCCGTCCGCGTAGCTGCGAGAGGAGGAGGTGGCGGAGGAAAGAGGCGGCGGGGGTTTTTTGTAGTATTTTTGTTCTTTTTTCTTTATTATTATTATTCTTCTTATTATTATTATTATTGCAAACCTGGTGCTCCACCACCACCACCACCACCACCACCAGCACCACCAGCACCACCACACACCTGTTTTCCAGAGAGAGGCTGAAACGCGGCGTATTCCAACCGAAAATGTCAACCGAAAATTTGTTCTCCACGGCGCAGACAGGCTGAGGCGGGTGGGGTGTGGGGTGGTGGTGATGGTGGTGGTGTAGTGCGGGGTGGTGGTGGTGGTGGTGGTGTAGTGCGGGGAGGCGGGTGGTGGTGGTGGTGGTGGTGGGGGGGGGAAGAAGGAGGAGGGGGGAGGTGGATTCGGCGGTGGATGTATCAGAGCTCAGAACGGAGGCTCTGGCAGCAAACTGAACCCGTCGTAAGTCTTTCCGCGATGGAATAAACAGGCGGTAAAAATGCAAACGCCACTCAAGAATTAGCACAAACTCAAGTTAAACCTCATTTTCTTTGGAGAGCGTTGCGTTGCGGACGATATGATCGACGACGCTGCGGCATTCATGCAACGGAAATACACACCAGAGGCCGTCTTAAAACAAAACAGAAATTATACATTCGGAAGGCGGCTCCGTGCATTTCAATTTTTCCGGTGAAATTCTCATTACTCGATATTACTTTTGAGCCATCGTTTGGTTTTAATTAATGTTGCACAAGCTGTGAATCCGGGCTGTTTAAGTCTAATAAACAACATTCATTTGGCCCATTGTTGTTACGTGGACGAAGTGTGAGAATAATTTAATCTCCATTTTCTGCCTGTACTGTATATATTCATAACCTTGAACAAAACCAATGGCAAAAAGAAAATGTGTTTTAAACCATTACATGTGAAGATATGATGGCATGAATTTCAGTAAAAAAAAGATGGACTGAGCAGGGACCCCAAAAATATGATAGTACGACCCAAAGATGTTATATTCGGGTAAGTCAGAAGTCTTGCAGTATCTAGATATCTTATAGTAAACTTTATGGTTATTCCTGTCTTTCTCATTCACAATTTTTACATTAAATCTCTAAGTGGTGTGAGCACACATTTTTTTAATGAAGACACATGCGTGCATACAAGTGTAAAAGTGGTTAAATGAAAATGTGCCATTTGGTTTGTCCCCCAGCCGTCCGCGGGGGACAAACAGTGTGACTCCACAGCAAAGTGTTCATTCATGATCAAGTAGAGCGCGGGACGAACATATGGGGGCCGTGAATACATCCCGTTATTTATACACAGACGTGAAAAGATTTTGTCGCGTCTGATTGGCTGCTTCATTGTTCTGAGGGCACACACACACACACACACACACACACACACACAGCACACAACACACTACACACACACACTGCTGCCAGGCAGACAAGTTGGCATCTCGTGCTCACTTTCATGGCGCAGATTCATTGATTTTTTTTTCTTCTTCTTTGTTTTCTTTACAATCCTATTGTTTTGTGCGCGATGGAAACAATTCCCGAGGTCTGGACGGTCGGTGACCTCCTCAATAACGTCAAAACCAATATCCGGACGCATAAAGCGAGCGTGTGTGTGTCTCCGGGGAATATCCGGGGAACAGTCCTTCCGCTTACTTGTCTTGACCGTCGCGATGCTGCCACGGATCACCGGATCACCGCAGCAGTCGTGGCGGGAACAGTAGAGAACAGTAGAGGAACCCCCGCGGGTCATTTGGTTTACGAATCGTCTTCGGCCGAAACACTTTAGCACTCGGCCGACTCGCCGTATTATCTAAACACACCGAGAGGGCGTGGTCTTCACAGAGGTATCCTCGCTGCTGCCGTCAGCACAGGACAGTCTAAGGCCGGTGACCTTTGGTTTTGAGGGGGGGGCGAGCGTGAAGCTTATGGCCGCAAACCTTTACCTCTTCGCTACGGAACCAGTCTACTCCTTTTTTATTCAAGGGTGCTCCCTACCAACAGACTTTGTCCCCGTCGTACTTTGTCCCCGTCACAGATCTTTTTTGTATTCTCTGGACGGTACCTTTGTCTTAATGTCGCCGTCTCTATTTCATCTTTTGTTCTGTTGCACATTCCGCTGGGCTTTGCAGAATGTGCAACGCCCAGAATCGCAGAATGTGCGATGCTCACAGTTAAAGGTGCTCTAAGTAAGAACCAGTGCATTCTGAGCTCCGTGGGTTGAGACAATAACAATCAGAAATGTTATTAGTATAGTAATGTTATTGTATACATTGATTTGCTTTTTACAAAAACTCTGTCATTGATATGTTATGTGTTTTAAGGTGGACCTAAGGTAGACTATGTGACTACAACGTTTCCAGCTCATGGGGATCTGTGGAATAATGTATAATAATGCACCAATAAATTAATAAAAAAGAACGAATAACATCCCAATAAACTGAAGCATGGAATGGAATATAGTCGGTGTAGCGTCCGTGCAGCGACATAGCTTCGCTGCACATCCTGCTACACGCGTACACGCCGTGAAGAACACAGGCCTAAGTGATTTTGCTTGTATCAGTGGCTTGTACCAACGGTAACACGATACGCTCTTAAAGGCTAACGCAAAGAGCTATCTGTCTAACAGATATATGGTCGTAGATCAGGCCCCGATCCTCCGACAAAATACGATAATGCTTCCATCCTGGAGCGCACGGTC
Source organism: Coryphaenoides rupestris (assembly GCA_002895965.2). NCBI lineage: Eukaryota > Metazoa > Chordata > Actinopteri > Gadiformes > Macrouridae > Coryphaenoides > Coryphaenoides rupestris. The sequence goes on from PIJE02000766.1 coordinate 234,401, forward strand.
ACGTCGAACTACAACCGGTACAGCCAGCCAGCCAGCCAGCCAGCCAGCCAGCCAGCCAGCCAGCCAGCCAGCCAGCTATGGGCCTTAAACGTGGAGATAAAAGCACAAAGGTGTAATTACGAACTTACTTAACGACGCCGGAATATCGTCCCACGTTTTTTTTTGGCGAGGCGCTGAGCAACAGCAATCTAAGAAGCATACAAGCATTCCTCTGATTACTTACAGCGGTGGGGTGGGGGAGGGGGGGGTGTGAGGGGGAGGGGCCAAATGTGTGCCTTCTCTATGACTACTATGAAATTCAATTAGATCTATATGCAGTAACTAATCCATGAAGAAGTGGGGAGGAATAAGCCTGTTCCATGCTCGAGGCTTAAGCCGGAGCCACGTTAATGCAGGCGGGTACGTCTCCAAATTGAGGAAGGCAATGGGAAGAACGGGGGTGTGGGGGGGTGGGGGGGGGGGGGGGGTGGTGGGGGGGTAGGGGGGAGAAGGTTTGTGTTGACACAGGCAGCTTTTGGAAGTCATCATAGCTAGATAAATATTCAAAGACTCTTTTTTTTTTTTTGTTTCTGAAGGAATTAAGAACGAAGACTAGGGAGTTGTGCAAACTAAAAAGTACGGCTTAGCAAGTTTAGTTTGCCGCCTGTCCCCCCCGCCACCCCCACCCCCACCCCCACCCCCAAATAAAATAAAATGGCGTCCAAAATAATAATGACGCAATTGCTGAAATGACGTGTCTTTCTGTGTGGTTGTTGTCAGCGGCGATATGAATTCATTCATCTGATTGACAGAGATTTTTTTTGCCATGCGACTGGGCCGACGACACGAACGGAAGTATTCGTATGACAAATTCTCCTCCTCCTCCTCCTCTTCCTCCTCCTCCTCCACCTCCTCCTCCTCTTCCTCCACCTCCTCCTCTTCCTCCTCCTTCTCCTTCTCCTCCACCCCCTTCTCCTCCTCCTCTTCCTCTTCCTCCACCTCCTCCTCTTCCTCTTCCTCCTCCTTCTCCTCCTCCTCCTCCTCTTCCTCCTCCTCCTACACACAGCCATGGCAGATATTGGATGACAAAGCGCCCAAAAAAAAACAACTCACTTCCCCTCCCTCCTCCAGATCAGAGTGTAATGGCGACCAGCAGGACCCTCATCCCAGAAGACAAAAGCCACCCAGAGGGGGGAAGAGAGGGGAGGGAGAGAGGGGGGGGGTGTCGGTCCGTTGGGGGGGGGGGGGATACCAGCCGAGCCCACCGGGACCGGAACGGGGGATACAGAGAGGGGAGACAGGTATTACCATAATTTCCGAGATGAAGAAAAAAAAAACGGGAGCGAGGGATGGGAGATGGACCCACATACCTATCCAACGCCTCCCCCCCGACGCCTCCCTCTCTCCCCCGCCACCCCCGACACCTCCCTCTCTCCCCCGCCCATTGTGTGCATCTGTTTCCACTGAGATAAAGGAGAAGGAGAGAGCCGGAGACATCTCGACTCTCCCAGAAGCTCCAAACTTGGACGGCGATAATCTGCCGCGCCTCCCCTGAGAGTTCAGCTCACTTGGGGGGAGTGAACGTCGAGGGAGTAGAGAGAGAGAGAGAGAGAGAGAGAGAGGCGAGGGGAGGTGGGGGGTGCGAGGGAGTTCTGTTGTTGTTGTTGTTGTTGTTGTCGTTGTGGTGGTTGTGGTTGTTGACTGGCATCCGTACAGTAAACCGGTCCCCACGATGCCTTGTTTGAGTTATTGCTTATTGGCTCATGTTGTCAAGTATTACATGTTTAATTAACTTGTGTGTTTATTTGTTCATTTTCTTCCCCTCTCCTCTCCCCTCTCCCCTCTCCACCCTCCCCTCCTCCCCCACCGCCCTGACTGCGTTTGACAAGGGCTCTGGTGTAACTGTGTGTGTGTGTGTGTGTGTGTGTGTGTGTGTGTTTGTTGTTTTTTCCCCGACGATTATGAGGCGATTATTGCAAGGTCATGTGCTGTGTTGTGTTGTGCTGTGTTGTGTTGTGTTGTGTTGTGTTGTGTTGTGTTGTGTTGTGTTCCGGGCATTTTGTCTCCTCCACGAAACACTCAAATCATTTTAAAGGAAACCGACCGACCGATCCTCGCTCTTATCTGGCCGTGACAGACTCTATTCAGACTCCATTGGTTGTTAACGCGAGATACTTTGTGCGTGTGTTGTGGTGTGTGTGTGTGGTGTGCGTGACGTGAGTGTGTGTGTGTGCGTGTGTGCGGGACCGACTTCCTCCTCTTCTTCTTGGTCGTTGCCTTGCCGACTGAGTGCCCCGTCACGTGGTCCTCCCCCCCCCCCCCTCCCCTCCATGTACTTCAATTAGGAGCGACTGCGGAGCCACGGCGGTGCACCAGATAGCCTTCATCCACAGTCACAAAGTCTCAGGCTACTGTTGTTTACTTCTTAAATGTTTGTTTTTGTCTTTTACCGCGACAGCAAATTGAGTCTAGTGCACTGGACTATGG
>PIJE02000767.1:2500-30000 GCA_002895965.2 Coryphaenoides rupestris
AAGAGGCACTACCGGTCTATGTTGTGGCTTTCAGTTTGCATGTGAGTTGTGTCTTCTTGTGCTGATTGTGTTGCTGGCTGCAGGGACAATTTAGGATTATTTTAGGGTGACCTTTTGGAACAAGTGAAGGAAAACAGTGGATGTGGTTGAGATGTAAAGTTGTAGGTGCAGATGCCGGCTTGCTGTGTCATAAGAGCCTTTTAAGGAGCTGCCACTGATTTCCTTGTGAGGCTTTTATGTTTCTGGTGATTTTATAGGATGAGAATTGCTTTTTTTTTTTCTTCAACTACAAGGGGATTTGTCATCAAAGTTTATTTTATTAACTCAAATAATTCTGCAGCCTGTGTAATATGTAAATACAACTGAACTTATACAAACAAAATGTTTTATTACCTTTAATATGTTTCTACATATATATCACGTTTTATGTAGAAAAAAATATGCTTTAGATTTTTTTCTAACTTACACTGAAGAAAGAAATTAAAATGGAATAGCCAACAGATCTTTTTTTCGAAAAGATTAAATAGTTTCAATTACAATTTTGTCATACAGCATAATTAACTAATAGCTATTTTTGTTTCAATGTTTTTATTGACATTGAGAAATAGACATTATCTTATATATGTCCAGAAATGTACAAATTGCTAAAAAATAAATACAAAACAGTCTAGATGAGTGCAGTGCAGGGTTTCTCCTCCTGGGTGCAGATGTGGGACCCCCCACTGCCTGCGCCGAGGGGCCTGTACTCTAGGGGCCCATGCTATGCTGGCCATGTTGTTTCAACCCCAGGGATAGAGCCCCACTGGTCGCATATGAAAGAGTCCCACTGGCCTTGGTGTGTGTATTTGCCTTCTCCCCCTTTGCTTTCTTTTAATTAGTTTCTAATTAGGGATAAACAATGCGGAGGGTGCTGACTGGATGCTCGCTCCGCGCTGCCCTTCTGGCTGCCCTAAGCCGCATAATGATACCTGCTTTACATGACAATGGCAACCTGATGGAGTGTGAGTCATTAGGCTGATATTGGTGCGGATTTAGCCGCTTGTGGCCACGACATTTGGTGTTGCATTTAAAAGAGAACGGAGCGGTGTGTCTTAGCGGGGACGTGTTAAGTATTCCCTATTAGCAGATGTGTTCATGAGATCGTATAATGTTGTATTGAAAAGAGAGATGGATTTAAAAACCTGCTCTGTGGTCATCAGAATCAGAATCAGAGTTTTATTGCTGTTTTCGTTTTGCACAGACAAATACATTTTCTGTGTTGGTGCAGAAAAGCAAAAAAGATAGGAAATACAACAAAGATGTTTAATTAAATATACTGAATGTATCCAATATGGAAAGATAAAGTATAGAGTGTGCAAGTTACAGCCATAATCCAACAATAAAACAGCCAGTATTGGTATTATTAGGACAACGCCCAAACTCATGCACAGACTGCTCCCACTTAGAGCTTGTAACACAACAAGACATCACTCCCCCCTCTAAACACACACACACACACACACACGCACACACACATGCACACACACGCACACACGCACACACGCACGCACACACGTTTCCAGATTCCATGACTCAGTTAAACAAATCTCTCTGCCACGACCAGGCAGATTACCAGATTAAAAAAAATCGATGTCCACAAAGCCGAAAACATATCCAACACTTGTCTAATGCAGCACGTCTGGTCCCAGGCTGCTGCTGCCGTGGTGGAGAGACCTCTATGAAGGACCTCTATGAAGGACCTCTATGAAGGCAACCAGGGGTGATTTGTAATCACACTAAGAATGTACTTGAGGTCTTGCGGTCTAATCTGCAGAGCGTTCTCTGGGGCACTAGGAGAAGCAGAAGGCTTCTGGAGGGGTCCAGTATTTCTGTACGTCGAGGACCCTCAAACAACACGAGTGGCCCGGCTTAAAGTTTGAGTTTGTGAAGAGGGAGCAACCAAAATTGCTTCTGTGATTGGTGTTCCCGGAGTGTGTGTGTGTGTGTGTGTGTGTGTGTGTTTCTGGACAGCGTAAGCTCTTTTTAATGAGAAGAGTTGATCAGGACCACTAGCAGGTAAACTAAGACATGGTGGTCGTGTTGTGCAGAAGAGCTACAGAAGGATAACAGTACATGGTGTGTCCCCGGGAGCAAGCGGTTGGATTATAACTTTAAGGTCACATCCAGTTCTTGTCATTATAGCTCATGAATGAATTCATATTATTGTGCTTGGGTCATTGTCATGTTTTCATAGCTGTAGCCACCGGGTATTTTTTTCACATCTAATTGAAATAAATGTTCATGTTTCGTTTGGCCCAACAAGAAAGATTAACAAAAAAGAAGAAAAAATGTAATGTTGATTCACTGGTTCACTTTTCTGCTACACAACACCACACACACACACACACACACACACACACACACATGCTCGCACGCATATTTGTGTACATTTCTCATTGTTCAATGTAGTTTTCCTAATCTAAATTATTGAATCTAAATGATTTAAACCACCCTGAGTAAGCATTTTATAAAATTGAGATTGAGTTTAACATTGCAAACAGTCTCAGCAAACCTTCACGATTTACAGTTCTGGTTTATAAATAGCTCATCCTATATTCTGCAGTGAGGTCAGGTGAGGTGCTGCTGGGAGGGTTGCTGGTTTGATCTGTTTTTGTAGTGGCCTTGAACTCAATTAGCAACCCTATCTGCCATGGATGTCGTGGTACTCAGTGTGTGAATACTTGTGTGTGTGTGTGTGTGTGTGTGTATGTGAACGAGAGGTATTCAAATTACAACATTCAAAAAAGCTCCCGCTATAAACCCAATCGACGACCTCAGAAACCTTCCAATTTAACGGTCGCTCCGTTTGTGTTGTTTTGCTTGCTCTGTGCCCCCCGCAGCCAAGCCCATCAGCCTGGTGGAGAGGTGCTGGTGCCGCTCCACCCGCAACACGGTGCCCCAGCGCTCCATCAAGGAGCTCAAGTTCCTCCACACGCCCAACTGCCCCTTCCAAGTCATGTGAGTACAGCAGCCGAGCCGAGTACAGCTCCTGACGGCTTTGAGGCAGGGGGGTCTCAAGTCAAGTCAAATTTATTTGTACAGCCCTTAATCACAGTTACAGTCTCAAAGGGCTTCACAGGTTACATGATGACGGGCCATGTGATTATGAGGACCAAATCACCGTGATGTTGTCTGAGGGTTACAGTACCACTGTCACCATTTTCGTGCTAGTGGCTATAATTTTGGTGCGTAGGCTTATCAAGATTATTCTCCAAACTTGAAAATGAGACATGTATTTAAATTGTAATGAGGGAACAAGAAAATAAGTATGAAGAAATAAGAAAGAAAGAAAACGTGCCCGATTACAGTGTATATTGGACATCATGTTGCGGGCCGGATTAATGAGGTCTAAGGGCCCGGCTCTGGTCCCCGGGGGGGGGGGGGGGGTGGTGAGTTTGAGACCCCTGACTTATATAGAGCCCCCTGGTACACACCAACACGGGAGGACGGGCTGTCTCTGGAGTCTAAATCAGTGCAGAGGGTCATTACCACGTCGCCAGCAGAAAACGCCTCCAGTTGTACGGAGGTCATTGGGGGGAACCCTCCAGTTAGAGAACCGCGTCAGTATTTAGTTGTTAACTGCTGTGGTCAACTGTCAACCCTTATTGCAATTGAAGGGTTAGCAAGAGTTGCAAAGTTTGTGCGTGTGTATGTGTGTGCGTGTCTGCGTGTATGTGTGTGTGTGTGTGTGTGTGTGTGTGTGTGTGTGTGTGTGTGTGTGTGCGCGCGCGCGTGCGTGTATGTTAATTGGCAGCTCACGTTAGAGGTCCACAGCTTTTCACGCTGCATTCACTTGCTTTCACTTAGCACCCACATCACTTTACACCCTTCGACAAATGAGGATTTTTTTCCCCCCTCCCTCTATAATTCATATCCCGCCAAAGGCCAGTATGCGAGCATCCAACCCACATGTTGGTGCTCTGCGGTTTTGGCCCTTCCACATTGTCCATTGCTCACGTTAAGTCGACGCAGGAAAAACAAAACGATTCAAATGGTTGTGTTAGTCCCAGGCCAAGAGCTGGTTGGTGCTTAAAAAAAAGCCCCCCCATAGCCATAGCTGCTTTAAGGCATGCGGTTATTGGGAGTATTAGCAGCACTTTATGTTACAACAGGGCAGCGCTCTGCTCTGTGTGCTTCCTGAACTGAATGCAAGGCACTGGGGGCTAAGATTAGACAGCCGTGATATAGATAGCGGGAGGAAGACAGCTAAGAGTTCCTGTTGCACTCGGTGGGGGAGGGAGGGGGGTGGGGGGGGGGGGGCATTTTTAGTGCTTGGCAAAGGAAACGATGGTTGGAGGTCAAAGTGATTAGCTTTGTATTGCTGCCGACCCTGCGTGTCCCTCGGTCCCCGTTCCTCTGTGCTCCCGCCTGTGTGCTGTGTGCCCATAGGACACATTAGGCTTACAGTAACACCGACGGTCTGGAACACATTAGCCATTAAGTGGCCTGTTTATCTGGGACCTAAAGAAAGTGGGAAGGCCAAAAGTACAAAATAAAGTAACATAGAAGTATAGAAGTAGGTGGGGGAGGGGGAGGAGGAGGAGGTGGAGGAGGAGGAAGGGAGGAGGAGGAGGGCAGGACCTTGATGGGGTTGCCCGACGGCATAAGGTCAGAGAGGACTCTGGACAGCAGACCCCCAAGCAACCCTGTCAACACTTTGCCCCTTTCCACCACCAGCATCAAACCCTTTCCACCCCCCCCCCCCCTGAAAAAGAAAGGAATTCCGGTGGGAGGGGGTTGGGGTAGGTGGTGGTGGGTGAGGTGGAGGCATCCTGGGAGCAGCAGGGGTGAAGCCTGCCCTCATATCAGACGCAGATAAAAGACGGCCAGAACATTAGACCCACCGCTGGCCCGCCATCCGTCCATCTGCACACGCACACGCACACACACACACACACACACACACCACACACACACACCACACACACACACAAGCACACCCACCACACCACACACACAAACCCCTGATGCCCCCCCCCCCCCCGCCCCCTACTTAAACCCCCAGCCCCTCTGTTGGTATTATCTTGCTGTGAAGTAATTACTACCTGCTGCTTGTGGAACTCCAAAGCTTCAACACCCACCCCACCCCACCCAACCACCCCTCAACCCTTCGAGCACCCCTCTCAGCCCCCCACCCCCAAACACACACCCTCTCCGGCCAAGCCAACCAGGGCAGTATAGAAGAGCTCTCCGTTCTCTGGCATGTCCCAGGACCCTGCAGTCGCTCAGCCAGGCAGATGGAGCCACAGGGGGGGGGGGGGGCCCACAGGAGACACATCATCACCACGCCCACCACCGGCCCGCTCCGATAGAACACACAAGGAAGGAGGAGATGCAACACAAACACAAACGCAAACGCAGGTCCGGTTACCGAGCTTGTGTGTGCGTGTGTGTGTGTGTGTGTGTGTGCGTGTGTGTGTGTGTGTTGAGTACAATGCTAATGTACAGTATGTCTATACATTATGTGTGAGAGGCTCCGCCCTGCGTCTTGGCAACGTTAGTCTGTGCACATGGAAATGGAGATCCCCCAAGCAGAGGGCCTGACCAGAGGTGGTAGCGAGGGGCCAGAAATTGAATTTGACGCCGTTGTGTTGAGGGTACGGCAAAGGGCCCCCAAGGTGGCTGTGGTGGTGGAGGAGGGTGTGAGGGGAGGGGTGGGGGGGGGGTGTGGGGGGTGTGTGGGGGTGGTCCGGGATCTGAGATACGGGGTGTGTTTAATTTGCAGGGCCGTGCGACGGAGGGGAGGGGAGGGGAGGGGGGGGGGTGAGAGCGGAGGTGCTACCCCGCTCCTCCGAGCTGTTAGGTCTCAGGCCCACCAACCTTTTGCCGTGGAGGTGTGAGTTCCATATGTTTGGGAGGGGGGGGGGGGGGGAGGGGAGGGGGGGAGGAGCCATTTAACATTTCCCCACCGTGTCAACCTGATGCTCCGGCAAAAACCAAAAGAAAAAAAGAAAAGAAAAAGGCTTCAAGGCTGCCAAGATGTTTCAGATAACGGGAGTAATCCCCTGCTCAGCATTAGTTCCAGCACTCTATCACCAGGCAGCGCAGGAACTCCAAATATTAATATCCAAGAGCTGTTAGCAGCAGCAGCTTGACGGTCTCAGCTCCCACTGGCTCAGTCACTGAAAAAACTAAACTAAAATACTACATAGTTTTTTTTTATATATTTATGTCGGGGTTGAGAGAGATAGAGTCATACATTCCAGCGTAACCCCTTTCAAACGAACGTTACTTCTTTGTAGCTGAGGAATTTTACGAGAGCATGTGGCAACATAAAGAAAACGAATCATTCATTATTTCTAGAGAGCAAAGAAAATTACCCCCGAAACCATTTCCTCTTTCGAGCGCACACACACACACACACACACACACACACACACACACACACACATTAGATGCTTGTTTTGATCAGGGGGGTTTATTTTAAACTGTGTTTTTAGAGCCGTGTGTGTCTCCCTCACAGCTGCCGTTGAGTGGAAACAGCGGGTGGTCATTTTTCACTGCAGATGGGTGGCAGCGTGGCAGACTGTTACATCCCTTAAGCCTTCGGTTACAACGTGTGGGATGTCTGTGGGATGTCTGCGGGACGTATACTCTCAGATTAGGCTGAGCTTTCTGGGGAGAACTCTGAGGGAAAGCTGAGGCATTATTTGTCACACAATGTCAACTTTGACTCACGTCTGGGAAGACATGGGTGTGCTCGGGAAGTGGTACAGCACCAGTGACAATGGGATAAACAAAGCCGACGGTCAAAACATGTGACAAAACGTGTGTTTGTTACAGCTCCAATCTTCAGTTAATATATCCACATTCCTTACTTGAAGATCCATTACTTGCCTGTGATTTATAATAATCCTGGTTTTATGTGTTAGAAATTACAAAGCAAGCTATATCTGAAAGGACATCTGCAATTTATTTTATAGAACAATTAACAATATAATTTTATGAATCGTAACAAAACCCTATAATCTCTTCCTGGCCTATTAAACTCCTCTCTCTAGCTGTAGTGATTCATAGGGTTATGCTGTGTTCCCTTTAGCTCTCCTCTGTGCTGCTCTCTCAGTGCTATCATGTGAAGGCTTATTATGGGTCATCTGTATAAGTAACCCTAACCCCAGGCCTTCCATAGAGAGAGAGACCGATAGCTGGCTGAGTCAACAAATGAAATACTGTGAATGTAATCAAATAAAAAAACACAGAATGAATGATGTCATCGGTGGATATTAGATATTTGTCGAGAGGGATTTTAATACGAGTTATTATTTTCACACAGTGCCAAGCTGAAGAACAACAGGGAGGTGTGCATCAATCCAGAGACCAAGTGGCTTCAGCAGTACCTGAAGAATGCCATTAACAAGTAAGAGGATCACCCTAAACACACACACACACACACACACACACACACACATTCCCCGTTCACACACACACACACACACACACACACACACACACACACACACACATTGGCAGTGTCTTTGAAAGTGGAGAGTGAGTCGGAGCAGACACATGCATCACTGAGGAGCAGGACAGTGAACGCAGTACTCCGTTGCACCCTGAGTGTTGCTCGCGGGGACATAAGAGGCAGCAATCAAAATGGAGTCCAGCAGTTATTTGAAACGGAGTTATTATCTGTGAACGGACTTTCATCGCAACGACAAAAAACCCCCCGACCTTGATAAATCAGAGTCTGGTATTTCCTCTTTCTCATGCAGCACATGTCTGACATTTGTATAAAACATGTGATTGATTTTGTCTGTCTTGGCAAATTCTTAAGGCAACTACTTGACCTATCGGACCGTTTTCACTTCCAAGTAAAAACGTTTTTTTTAGACCACGAGAGTAAAAAAAAAAAATGCTGCATTTATATTTAGCCCACTGCTACTGCTTCTATGAACAAGCCGTGAGCAGTGAGGATGCCTGTGGACTCCTCATAAACCTCTGAGCGCGTCTGGACAACATTAGCGCGGCGGCGCAGTTGTCCGCTTCTGACAAAAACTATAAAACCCTAAAAACCTTTAAAAAAAAAGAAAGAAAGAGAGAAAGTGGGGTCGTATACGTCAGAGGCCTTTCCATCACGTCATGCAGTGGCCGCCACCTCACCAGGTGTGCTCGATTGTCTCTGTCAGGCAGCAGAAAAACCGTGGGCGTGGCTTGGCCCCGGATCACGCCGCCCTGCGATTGGCTGCTTGGCTGCTTGTCTGCGTGCGTGTAGCTGTGGGGGGGGGACGGCTGGTCTGAGCGCATGACCCCTGACCCTGGCCCCGGCGCTAACCGCATGTACAGGAGATCATGTTGCAGTGCATGGAGGTCCCATACTAACACATAACACACGTTGTCTGCATATGAGCTGAGCTTTTCGTTTGGGATATTTAAAAACGGCTGATAAAGCTGAGCTAGAGAGCTTTTCGTGATGCTAACTAGAAGAGACTCGGATCATGTTACCTGCTTCCGTTTTAAATAGTCTCTACAGACTATTGACCTCAGCAGTGTTCCCATAAAACTGTAAGCCCGGCGGCGCATGAAGGGGCAGGTGAAATTTTCCCATTCCTCAAAAAAAAAAAGAAAGAAAAGAAAACTGTGCTGAACTGAAAATCGCATATTTTGTTCTGACCCGTACTCCTTTTGCCCCTCTGTCTGCAGGGTGAAAAAATCCAGAAGACGCAATAACAAAATGTAAACAAATGCAACTGAACGGGGGGGATTGTACGCAGAGGACCTGGCAACGCGGGGGAGCCAGGAGGGCGGTGCAGCGGCCTCTCTATCTCTACTGCTATGCGGATGTGTGTTGTATGTCACGCGCACGTACCACCCATCCAGCCACCCGTCCATGGACCAGCAGAGCTAGCACTTCACCGCCAGACTAGACCCTCCCCACACTGCTGCTGCTGCTGCTGACAAAGCTTCACCATTATAGACACATCTTCCATTATAGCAACAAGTGCAATTATACATTTTATATATACATATATATATATATATATATATATATGGGCATGTCACAACTGTGTGTGAATTTCAGATATTGAGTGCGGAGAGTGAGCAGGAGTGTGTGTGTGTGTGTGTGTGTGTGTGTTTATGAACGTGTGTGTGTGTGTGTGTGCATGCATGTGTGCGTGTGTGCATGCTTGTTTGAGTGTGTGTGTGTGTGTGTGTGTGTGTGTGTGTGTGTGTGTGTGTGTGTGTGTGTGTGTGTGTGTGTGTGTGTACACAGCGTTTGTACAACAGCTAACTGAATGTGTGTCTGTGTGAGAGGTGGTTTTCCTACTATACTATGCATTCAAGCTATTATGGCATATGAACTCTCGTGTGTGTGTGTGTGTGTGTGTGTGTGTGTGTGCGTGTGTGCGTGTGCGTGTGTGTGTGTGTGTGCGTGCGTGCGTGCGTGCGTGTGTGCGTGCGTGCGTGCGTGTGTGTGTGTGTGGGCTCGCCCATTGGGTGGGGGACAGGGACATGTAGACAGGCCAGTGGTCCGCCCCCTATAGGTGCAAGACCAATCAGGACAGGGATCAGCTAACAAAATCTTGTCTTCTTCTTCTTCTTCTTCTTCTTCTTCTTTGTTGTTGTTGTTGTTGTTGTTGTTGTGTTGGGAGTGAATGGATGCTCACAGACACTGTTCAGGACCAAGCACTGAAGGGACGGTGCTATGCTATTCTATACACAAGGGGCCGAGCCATTAAGACAAATGTATCTCACTGTATGTTGTATGCAAGACACAGGGCTGCAGTTGTACTGTTATATAGCAATAACCTCCCGTGTCAGTTACACGTTATTAAGTACAAGAGCTGTGCGTGTGTTTAAAGCGTAGGCCTTCATCCAGTATTTCCTTTGGCGCATTCTCTAAGGAATTAGGTGGACGTTGTTGTTGTTGTGAACTCGCTTATGACACCATAGCTATATGCTGAAGACGTGTATTTTTGCAAAGGGATCATGCTAATCAATGCAGGGATATCACGTATCAATGCAGATTTTTTTTTATGGGTTAAACATTCTACATCGTAGTGAACAAAGACCAAAAATGTCAATGAAATATGTCATATGCTCATCACAAATCTTAACAATTGTTGTTGTTTTTGGTTTTTTTTACACAATTCCATAGATATTAACATCAGCGTGTATGTTTGATTAAATATGGAATATAAAAGAGACTTAATTCCAAAACAATACCTGAAATTATTAAAGTTATACGGAAAGGGAATATTCATTGGTTAAATATTTGTTTGTTTATCCTTGATATATTTACACATGATTTGAGCCACTTTACTAAAAGATGCTTCTTGTTAATGTAATTATTTTTGTATTGTTTATAATCTTAAAAACCTATGTGTTTTATGAAGCTACAGTAGGCAGTAGTAAATGAAGATGTTGTGTTTGCGTTTTAACAGTATTACTGCAGTATAGCCGACATGGGTTTTCTAAAGAGTATTATGGCTCTGCATATAAAGCCACAGACCCACACACACACACATATGGATAACATGCATTCATCTAATCATTTTGTCACTGGGTCTCCAACAAACTGTACAAATTTTAAAACAAATATTTATCTCACTGTTACTCGATTCTGTCAATTACCCAGCTCAAGTCCAAGAAGCAGTAATTCGATGTCTTGTGTGGATAGAGCTATCAGAGTAAAGCCATTCCTCAGAACCCACACAGTAGAACAGCATGTGTTTCTAATCTGGGCAATCACTTTCCTTTCCTTACATTTACAGAATAATGTGTTTATTTTTATTGGTGAGGTCGGCAGGAGGGGGGGAAATATTCTGTATGCTTTAACTTACATTCTCCATTTTATATGAAACCATTTTACACCTATTTGGAATAGAAATGCTTACCATAGCCTACAAATGAGGGTTGTACAGGAACACAGCTGTACTGGCTATATATGTGGTCAATGGTGATAACTATGGACTTTGGATTATTTGGGCCAAATGTACAAATATTTCTTGCCTATTTTTTTTTTTACAATTCATGATTGTCATTGTTATTTTTCAGTCTATCTCAATGTTTTAGGTGAAGCGTGACAAGGGAAAATAGAAATGTCAGAAAAGCATTTATTTCATTTTGCCATTGGTGTACATACATCTTTTTTTTTTGTCAAACCGACTGCAAATGTTATATTTTAGACCCCAACACAATGTGAAATAATGGCTTATTTTCCCGGGCAGCTTCAAAACGTATTGTCTTTCTAATCTCCTGAGTTTTCGCTGTCGGTAAACCCAGAGAGAACATGTCCTAGCCTCTATGATACTCCCTTTTTCCAATAAAGTTTTAAACAATTTAAATTGATTTTGATTGCCTTGTCTTTGTCCTTCCACAATCTCTTCATTATATTTCCATACAGTACGTACATCCAGTTTGTTGGCCAAAATAAAGCTTTCATTATTATTACAGTTTACATCAGGGAGGAAATTGAATAAACATCAGCACTGCCAGGTCACCTTTCTTTTTTTTCTTTAGAGCCAAGTTCTGCCAAAATAAAGTACAGAAAAAGGTTTACAAAGCTTGAAAAAACATCTGTCATGGCTAAGTATACGTAGGTTAGAGTGATGGTTATAGATACAGACCACACCACCGTCTCCTGACAGGTGGATATGGGTCTTACTCCGGACCATTTAGGCCTACTCATTACGCCCCAGCGGAAAGGTACACCGGCCCAAACGCGAGGCCTCTTTATACATTCCTGCCATCATGCTATCATTTACCATTTTCCAGCGCAGAAGTTACATTTTTTATTTTTTTTTGCTTTTCGCTTTTTATCCAGAGGGCCCGGCGGCGGTCTTCTGACCAGCAGCAACACGAGAGGCCGGCTTGTGTAAAACCATTAACCGCTCTGTCCCGGACCATCAACACCTGAGGTTTCACGGTGTTTCGCATTTGCGCCGGTTCGTCTCCAGTCCACCGTGTAAAGCTGTCTCCCCTAATAAAGTGGGAACGCCACACCGGCGGGATTCATTTCACGCAGCGGCTTTCCCGCAATGCACCTCCACATGTTCACCACGAGCAACGGGAGACGTGACTGGGAAGCCGACCAGGCGTTTTTTTTCGGGCGGGGTCACCCCGGTGTGTTTTCGGGGGTCCTCCTCGGGCACATTCACAACCGATGAAAGGATGTGTGTGTTGATGGAGGCGGGCCACAGCCATTGCGCTGCAGCATCATGTGCAGATGGTTAGAAGCTTCACGCGGCCTCGCTACGATCCGACAGAGGGAATGGTTTCATTTTTCATTTAGAGGATCCAGAGGACACCCTATACACACATGTGTGTGTCAGGCAGGGGGTGTGAAGTATGTCGAACAATAACTCCATGACGATCACAACAAGGCCTCTGTGTTGAATAAAGCTCTCCTCGGTGAACGCAAGGCCATGATAGTTCAGGAAAAGAAAGGTCCACACTCCTTGTGGGATTAATTCAGACACGATTAGCAACGCACACATCCATAGTGGACTAACATGTGGTCGAAGGAAAACAGGACCACACACACGTGGCACACACACGCGACATGGTGAGTGACAATGTAGTGTTGCTGCACTAGAAGCAAGCTCAAAACGAAGGATAAACGCCGTACCACTGGGTAGATGCAACCACCTACGGTGACAGCAAGCGCACTGGATCATACAGGCCTATATTACACAGGTTTCCCCTTCTACTGACCACCACCATCCCAGTCACGATTCATTACATATAGCTCTGAAATGAATTTATAAATACAGTAAGTGCATCGGAGTAACATGTGACTCATTGTACTTCCAAACCTAACCCTGTAGCCACTTACATGGTGAATATATTCTATCCACACTAAATTGAAATATAACATGATTCAATAGTTTACGTATTGCCAACAAGAAAGATTAACAAAAAAGAAGAAAAATGTAATGTTGATTCACTGGTTCACTTTTTCTGCTACACACACACACACACACACACACACACACGCTCGCACGCATATTTGTGTACATTTCTCATTGTTCAATGTAGTTTCCTAATCTAAATTATTTAATCTATATGATTTAAACCCACCCTGAGTAGCATTTTATAAAATTGAGAGTTTAACATTGCAAACAGTCTCAGCAAACCTTCACGATTTACAGTTCTGGTTTATAAATACCTCATCCTATATTCTGCAGTGGGTCCTATGCTGCTGGGAGGGTTGCTGGTTTGATCTGTTTTTGTAGTGGCCTTGAACTCAATTAGCAACCCTATCTGCCATGGATGTCGTGGTACTCAGTGTGTGAATACTTGTGTGTGTGTGTGTGTGTGTGTGTATGTGAACGAGAGGTATTCAAATTACAACATTCAAAAAAGCTCCCGCTATAAACCCAATCGACGACCTCAGAAACCTTCCAATTTAACGGTCGCCCCGTTTGTTTTTGTTTTGCTTGCTCTGTGCCCCCCTGCAGCCAAGCCCATCAGCCTGGTGGAGAGGTGCTGGTGCCGCTCCACCCGCAACACGGTGCCCCAGCGCTCCATCAAGGAGCTCAAGTTCCTCCACACGCCCAACTGCCCCTTCCAAGTCATGTGAGTACAGCAGCCGAGCTGAGTACAGCTCCTGACGGCTTTGAGGCAGGGGGGGTCTCAAGTCAAGTCAATTTTATTTGTATAGCCCCTAATCACAGTTACAGTCTCAAAGGGCTTTACAGGTTACATGATGACGGGCCATGTGATTATGAGGATCAAATCACCGTGATGTTGTCTGAGGGTTACAGTACCACTGTCACCATTTTCGTGCTAGTGGCTATAATTTTGGTGCATAGGCTTATCAAGATTATTCTCCAAACTTTGAAAATGAGACATATATTTAAAATTGTAATGAGGGAACAAGAAAATAAGTATGAAGAAATAAGAAAGAAAGAAAACATGCCCGATTACAGTGTATATTGGACATCATGTTGCGGGCCGGATTAATGAGGTCTAAGGGCCCGACTCTGGTCCCCGGGGGGGACCAGTGCCCCCTGGCACACACCAACACGGGACGACAGGCTGTCTCTGGAGTCGAAATCAGTGCAGAGGGTCATTACCACGTCGCCAGCAGAAAACGCTCCAGTTGTACGGAGGTCATTGGGGGGAAACCCTCCAGTTAGAGAAACCGCGTCAGTATTTAGTTGTTAACTGCTGTGGTCAACTGTCAACCCTTATTGCAATTGAAGGGTTAGCAGGAGTTGCAAAGTTTGTGCATGTGTATGTGTGTGCGTGTCTGCGTGTATGTGTGTGTGTATGTGTGTATGTGTGTGTGCGTGTATGTTAATTGGCAGCTCACGTTAGAGGTCCACAGCTTTTCACGCTGCATTCACTTGCTTTCACTTAGCACCCACATCACTTTACACCCTTCGACAAATGAGGATTTTTTTCCCCCCCTCCCTCTATAATTCATATCCCGCCAAAGGCCAGTATGCGAGCATCCAACCCACATGTTGGTGCTCTGCGGTTTTGGCCCTTCCACATTGTCCATTGCTCACGTTAAGTCGACGCAGGAAAAACAAAACGATTCAAATGGTGGTGTTAGTCCCAGGCCAAGAGCTGGTTGGTGCTTAAAAAAAGCCCCCCCATAGCCATAGCTGCTTTAAGGCATGCGGTTATTGGGAGTATTAGCAGCACTTTATGTTACAACAGAGGCTGCGCTCTGCTCTGTGTGCTTCCTGAACTGAATGCAAGGCACTGGGGGCTAAGATTAGACAGCCGTGATATAGATAGCGGGAGGAAGACAGCTAAGAGTTCCTGTTGCACTCGGTGGGGGAGGGAGAAGGACACGACACGGAACGAGACCGAGGAGCGGCATTTTTAGTGCTTGGCAAAGGAAACGATGGTTGGAGGTCAAAGTGATTAGCTTTGTATTGCTGCCGACCCTGCGTGTCCCTCGGTCCCCGTTCCTCTGTGCTCCCGCCTTTGTGCTGCGTGCCCATAGGACACATTAGGCTTACAGTAACACCGACGGTCTGGAACACATTAGCCATTAAGTGGCCTGTTTATCTGGGACCTAAAGAAAGTGGGAAGGCCAAAAGTACAAAATAAAGTAACATAGAAGTATAGAAGTAGGTGGGGGAGGGGGAGGAGGAGGAGGTGGAGGAGGGAGAGGAGGAGCCAGTGCCCTCATATCAGACGCAGATAAAAGACGGCCCGGAACATTAGACCCACCGCTGGCCCGCCATCCGTCCATCTGCACACGCACACGCACACACACACCATTCACATAAAAAAGCATACAACCCCACCACCAGAAGCAATTCCCACACGCACCCCCCTAAAAAGCCAAAGTGAATTCCCGGTGGAGGGGTGGGGTCAGGCTGTGGGTTGGTGAGGTGGAGCATCTGGCAGCAGGCGAGGGGTGAACATAGTACACACACGCACACATACCACACACACACAGTACACACACACACACAACCACACACACACACACACACAGTACACACACACACACACGCACACACACACACACACACACACACACACACACACACACACACACACACACGCACACACACACACACACACACACACCAACACACCAACACACACACACACAACACACACACACACACACACAACACAACACAACACACACACACACACACACACACCACGCACACACACACACACACACACACACACAACACACACACACACATAACACACACAACACACACACCCAACACAACACACACAACACAACACACACACACACACACACACAACACCCACCACACACACACACACAACACACATCAACACCTTCGAGCACCTCTCAGCCCCCCACCCCCAAACACACACCCTCTCCGGCCAAGCCAACCAGGGCAGTATAGAAGAGCTCTCCGTTCTCTGGCATGTCCCAGGACCCTGCAGTCGCTCAGCCAGGCAGATGGAGCCACAGGGGGGGGGGGCCCTACAGGAGACACATCATCACCACGCCGCCACCACCGGCCCGTTCCGATAGAAGACACAAGGAAGGAGGAGATGCAACACAAACACAAACGCAAACGCAGGTCCGGTTACCGAGCTTGTGTGTGCGTGTGTGTGTGTGTGTGTGTTGCTAATGTACAGTATGTCTATACATTATGTGTGAGAGGCTCCACCCTGCGTCTTGGCAACGTTAGTCTGTGCACATGGAAATGGAGATCCCCAAGCAGAGGGCCTGACCAGAGGTGGTAGCGAGGGGCCAGAAATTGAATTTGACGCCGTTGTGTTGAGGGTACGGCAAAGGGCCCCCAAGGTGGCTGTGGTGGTGGAGGAGGGTGTAGGGAGGGGGGGGGGGGGTGTGGGGGTGTGGCGGTGGTCCGGGATCTGAGATACGGGGTGTGTTTAATTTGCAGGGCCGTGCGACGGAGGGGAGGGGAGGGGGGGGGTGAGAGCGGAGGTGCTACCCCGCTCCTCCGAGCTGTTAGGTCTCAGGCCCACCAACCTTTTGCCGTGGAGGTGTGAGTTCCATATTTTGGGGGGAGGAGCCATTTAACATTTCCCCACCGTGTCAACCTGATGCTCCGGCAAAAACCAAAAGAAAAAAAGAAAAGAAAAAGGCTTCAAGGCTGCCAAGATGTTTCAGATAACGGGAGTAATCCCCTGCTCAGCATTAGTTCCAGCACTCTATCACCAGGCAGCGCAGGAACTCCAAATATTAATATCCAAGAGCTGTTAGCAGCAGCAGCTTGACGGTCTCAGCTCCCACTGGCTCAGTCACTGAAAAAACTAAACTAAAATACTACATAGTTGTTTTAATATATTTATGTCGGGGTTGAGAGAGATAGAGTCATACATTCCAGCGTAACCCCTTTCAAACGAACGTTACTTCTTTGTAGCTGAGGAATTTTACGAGAGCATGTGGCAACATAAAGAAAACGAATCATTCATTATTTCTAGAGAGCAAAGAAAATTACCCCCGAAACCATTTCCTCTTTCGAGCGCACACACACACACACACACACACACACACACACACACACACACACACACACAATTAGATGCTTGTTTTGATCAGGGGGGATTATTTTTAAACTGTGTTTTTAGAGCCGTGTGTGTCTCCCTCACAGCTGCCGTTGAGTGGAAACAGCGGGTGGTCATTTTTCACTGCCGATGGGTGGCAGCGTGGCAGACTGTTACATCCCTTAAGCCTTCGGTTACAACGTGTGGGATGTCTGTGGGATGTCTGCGGGACGTATACTCTCAGATTAGGCTGAGCTTTCTGGGGAGAACTCTGGTGAAAGCTGAGGCATTATTTGTCACACAATGTCAACTTTGACTCACGTCTGGGAAGACATGGGTGTGCTCGGGAAGTGGTACAGCACCAGTGACAATGGGATAAACAAAGCCTATGGTCAAAACATGTGACAAAACGTGTGTTTGTTACAGCTCCAATCTTCAGTTAATATATCCACATCCATTACTTGAAGAAATTAAATATTCAAAGTTCTAATGTTTTTTTTCCATTGCTTTTGTTTAGACAATGGTCTTGCCTGTGATTTATAATAATCCTGGTTTTATGTGTTAGAAATTACAAAGCAAGCTATATCTGAAAGGACATCTGCAATTTATTTTATAGAACAATTAACAATATAATTTTATGAATCGTAACAAAACCCTATAATCTCTTCCTGGCCTATTAAACTCCTCTCTCTAGCTGTAGTGATTCATAGGGTTATGCTGTGTTCCCTTTAGCTCTCCTCTGTGCTGCTCTCTCAGTGCTATCATGTGAAGGCTTATTATGGGTCATCTGTATAAGTAACCCTAACCCCAGGCCTTCCATAGAGAGAGAGACCGATAGCTGGCTGAGTCAACAAATGAAATACTGTGAATGTAATCAAATAAAAAAACACAGAATGAATGATGTCATCGGTGGATATTAGATATTTGTCGAGAGGGATTTTAATACGAGTTATTATTTTCACACAGTGCCAAGCTGAAGAACAACAGGGAGGTGTGCATCAATCCAGAGACCAAGTGGCTTCAGCAGTACCTGAAGAATGCCATTAACAAGTAAGAGGATCACCCTAAACACACACACACACACACACACACACACACACACACACACACACACACACACACACTCACACACACACACACACACACACACACACACAACATTGGCAGTGTCTTTGAAAGTGGAGAGTGAGTCGGAGCAGACACATGCATCACTGAGGAGCAGGACAGTGAGCGCAGTACTCCGTTGCACCCTGAGTGTTGCTCGCGGAGACATAAGACGCAGCAATCAAAATGGAGTCCGGCAGTTATTTGAAACGGAGTTATTATCTGTGAACGGACTTTCATCGCAACGACAAAAACCCCCCCGACCTTGATAAATCAGAGCCTGGTATTTCCTCTTTCTCATGCAGCACATGTCTGACATTTGTATAAAACATGTGATTGATTTTGTCTGTCTTGGCAAATTCTTAAGGCAACTACTTGACCTATCGGACCGTTTTCACTTCCAAGTAAAAACGTTTTTTTTTAGACCACGAGAGTAAAAAAAAAAATGCTGCATTTATATTTAGCCCACTGCTACTGCTTCTATGAACAAGCCGTGAGGATGCCTGTGGACTCCTCATAAACCTCCGAGCGCGCCTGGACAACATTAGCGCGGCGGCGCAGTTGTCCGCTTCTGACAAAAACTATAAAACCCTAAAAACCTTTAAAAAAAAAGAAAGAAAGAGAGAAAGTGGGGTCGTATACGTCAGAGGCCTTTCCATCACGTCATGCAGTGGCCGCCACCTCACCAGGTGTGCTTGATTGTCTCTGTCAGGCAGCAGAAAACCGTGGGCGTGGCTTGGCCCGGATCACGCCGCCCTGCGATTGGCTGCTTGCCTGCGTGCGTGTAGCTGTGGGGGGGGGGGGGCGGCTGGTCTGAGCACATGACCCCTGACTCTGACCCCGGCGCTAACCGCATGTACAGGAGATCATGTTGCAGTGCATGGAGGTCCCATACTAACACATAACACACGTTGTCTGCGTATGAGCTGAGCTTTTCGTTTGGGATATTTAAAAACGGCTGATAAAGCTGAGCCCAGAGAGTTTTTCGTGATGCTAACTAGAAGAGACTCGGATCATGTTACCTGCTTCCGTTTTAAATAGTCTCTACAGACTATTGACCTCAGCAGTATTCCCATAAAACTGTAAGCCCGGCGGCGCTTGAAGGGGCAGGTGAAATTTTCCCATTCCTCAAAAAAAAAAAAGAAAGAAAAGAAAACTGTGCTGAACTGAAAATCGCATATTTTGTTCTGACCCGTACTCCTTTTGCCCCTCTGTCTGCAGGGTGAAAAAATCCAGGAGACGCAATAACAAAATGTAAACGAATGCAACTGAACGGGGGGGATTGTACGCAGAGGACCTGGCAACGCGGGGGAGCCAGGAGGGCGGTGCAGCGGCCTCTCTATCTCTACTGCTATGCGGATGTGTGTTGTATGTCACGCGCACGTACCACCCATCCAGCCACCCGTCCATGGACCAGCAGAGCTAGCACTTCACCGCCAGACTAGACCCTCCCCACACTGCTGCTGCTGCTGCTGACAAAGCTTCACCATTATAGACACATCTTCCATTATAGCAACAAGTGCAATTATACATTTTATATATGCATATATATATATATATATATATATGGGCATGTCACAACTGTGTGTGAATTTCAGATATTGAGTGCGGAGAGTGAGCAGGAGTGTGTGTGTGTGTGTGTGTGTGTGTGTGTGTGTGTGTGCGTGTGTGTGTGTGCGTGTGTGTGTGCGTGTGTGTGTGTGTGTGTGTGTGTGTGTGTGTGTGTGTGTGTGTGTGTGTGTGTGTGTGTGTGTGGTGTGAGTGCGTGTGTGTGCGTGTGTGTGTACACCGTTGTAGTAACTGTGTGTGTCTGTGTGAGAGGTGGTTTCCTACTATAATGCAGTCAAGCTATTATGGCATATGAACTCTCGTGTGTGTGTGTGTGTGTGTGTGTGTGTGTGTGCGTGCGTGTGTGTGTGTGTGTGTGTGTGCGTGTGTGTGTGTGTGTGTGTGTGTGTGTGTGCGTGTGTGCGTGCGTGCGTGTGTGTGTGTGTGGGCTCGCCCATTGGGTGGGGGACAGGGACATGTAGACAGGCCAGTGGTCCGCCCCCTATAGGTGCAAGACCAATCAGGACAGGGATCAGCTAACAAAATCTTGTCTTCTTCTTCTTCTTCTTCTTCTTCTTCTTTGTTGTTGTTGTTGTGTTGGGAGTGAATGGATGCTCACAGACACTGTTCAGGACCAAGCACTGAAGGGACGGTGCTATGCTATTCTATACACAAGGGGCCGAGCCATTAAGACAAATGTATCTCACTGTATGTTGTATGCAAGACACAGGGCTGCAGTTGTACTGTTATATAGCAATAACCTCCCGTGTCAGTTACACGTTATTTAGTACAAGAGCTGTGCGTGTGTTTAAAGCGTAGGCCTTCATCCAGTATTTCCTTTGGCGCATTCTCTAAGGAATTAGGTGGACGTTGTTGTTGTTGTGAACTCGCTTATGACACTATAGCTATATGCTGAAGACGCGTATTTTTGCAAAGGGATCATGCTAATCAATTGTGTGTGTGTGTGTGTGTGTGTGTCTGTGTGTGTCTGAGTGTATATGTGTGTGTGTGTGTGTGTGTCTGAGTGTGTGTGTCTGTGTCTGTGTGTGTCTGAGTGTATATGTGTGTGTGACATGAGGCCGATGAGGGTCATGAAAGCATAGGATGTGCATGGATCGGGTTTAGGGTTCAGAATTAGAATGTAATTCCACTGGTTTCCTGAGGCACAGTTTCCACATCCCTGCTCTCTTCTGCTCACCGCCCCCCAGGGACACAATAACCTGGTGAAGGAGGAGGCAGACAGACAGACTCATACCCACACACACATTCACACAGTAGGAATCTGACATAAATGGGTTTGGATGGAGAATCTCTCTTGAATGGAATGAAGACGGATGGACGCATATATTTGCATAGACACACAAAGAATTATACACACAAGGGCAAAGGCATTCACACACACACACGGACACACACACACACACGCACACACACACACACACACACACACACACACACACACACACACACACACACACACACACACACATACACGCACACACCCATGCAGTCATCCATCAACCCCCAGGTGAGACTATTGACAGAAATCTCAGTGTTGACCACAGACACCACATGAGGTCAGAGTCACTGAGCACACCTGGCTAACAACATCCATCTCGCCGCTCTCTCTCTCTCTCTCTCTCTCCCTCTCAATCTCTCTCTCAATCTCTCTCTCGCTCTCTCTCTCTCTCTCTCTCTCTCTCTCTCTCCCTCTCAATCTCTCTCTCAATCTCTCTCTCGCTCTCTCTCTCTCCCTCTCTCTCTCTTCTCTCTCTCTCTCTCTCCCTCTCTCTCTCCCTCTCTCTCGCTCTCTCTCTCCCTCTCCTGAGGCGGTGACCTTTTCAATCACAGGCAAAAACCTTTACCCCCAAAGAATTTCTGTGGCAGACTTGCTGCACAGGTCTCTGCCCCTGGAGAGTTGGCAGCATGTCTGAGGGAGCACGACTACAACTAAGGGGGTAACCAGCAAGGATGAATATGAACGCAGTGAAATGAAAAGGTTAAATAAAAATTATTATTATCATCATCATTATATTAGTTACATTGTTATCAATATTGTTTTCTGATTCATTAAAAAATATTGTGTATATGGTTACTTAAAATAACACTTAAAATCACACTAAAATCATACTTAAAATCTTAAAATCTCAAGTACATACGTGAGATTCTCTCTCAAGTATGTACTTGAATCTCAAGTACTTATTCTCACGTATTGCACAATACATGTCCTGAGCCAATAATTTTGTATACATCACGAGCCAACGGTATAATATAACGTTATAATCAATTTAGTTTTTCTGATTAATTAAAAAATATTGCGTATCTGGCTATGAACTGTTTTGTCTTTTTAAATACACACCTCATAAAATGGCAATGGAAAAAACGCATCTATTAATTAAGATAGAACTTTACGAATCCCGAAGGAAATTCTTGTGCCAGGTTGCATGGAAATACAGTACAATGAAACAATAGAGAAATACACAGAATAATAAAAATTAACTAACAGATTTACAGATTTACAGTTAAAATATACAAATTTGTAGGCAAGATAAGATATTCCGACAGCGGAAACCATTTGGCATAATTGAAGTGTAATATTATTGGACATGATGATGAGAGGAGATGAGAGGTAGTGTTATAGATCATATTTATAGATAACATGAGATATAATAATAATAATAATAATAATAATAATAATAATAATAATAATAATAATATAGCACATGATAGAGTAATATATGTGATGGCTGTCTCCAAGTAAAGTCACAACTATGCAACAATGCAATTTTAATGAGAAGCCATTGATCTGACCACCATTATAAGCATTTGTGTCTCACCTTAAGTCTAAATAACAAATGCCTTACCTGCATATTACCACTTTATGTTTATTTATCTACCATAGAGACTGAAACTCGATTTTTATTGCAAGAACTCTCTTTATTTATGCAAGAAAATCAAATTCATCAAATACATATATACAGTATATATATACTATATACACTATACACTATACAGTATATAAACACACACACACACACACACACACTCATTGACCTATCACGATGAAAGTCTTGACAGTTTCCGCCACTAGAGAAACAGCAAAGAAGTCTCGGAGCTCGTTCTTCTCAAATCGAACAGGCGGTGGTGGGCGGGTGTGTAAACACCGAGGGCACCAGAAGGTTCTCTGATCCATCATGAATCCTCAGGGGTCACCGGAGGTCAGACGCCCGGTAACTGATGGTCGATCAGCACGCTGACATGTTTTCACACAAACACGTGCGTGTGTGTGACTGTGTGAGGCGAGAAGAGAACAGAGGAGAGGAGGAGGAGGAGAAGAAGAAGAAGAGAAGAAGAAGAAGAAGAAGAAGAAGAAGAAGGAGAAGAAGAAGAAGAAGAAGGAGGAGAAGAAGAAGAAGAAGAAGAAGAAGAAGAAGAAGAAGAAGAAGAAGAAGAAGAAGAAGGGCGAAAAAGATGGATGTCATCATTTTTCAGCTGGCACAAAAAAGAGGTTGGGGTGTGGGGTCACTGGGGTTGGAATGTAATACATCCTCGTGAATTAGCATATCTTTCAGCAAGAGGACAATGGGTAGTAACAAGTAGCATCATTAGTCTTGTCGGATGTCTCGTATATATATATATATATGTATATATACATATATATATATATATATAAAGAGTGAGCTAACGTTGTACGAGCGTCATCTCTTTCATGACAGCAGTGTGTGGCACATGTGAGTGTTGTAAGTGTTGCGGTGCGGCGGCTACACTCAGACACAGCCGGCACGCAGCAGACGAGCCGCACCATTAAGCAGCGCGCCAGGCCCACGTCCCGGGCCCACGTCCCGGCCCACGTCCGGGCCCACGTCCCGGGCCCACGTCCCGGGCCCACGTCCCGGGCCCACGTCCCGGGCCCACGTCCCGGGCCCACGTCGCGGGCCCACATCGCGGGCCCACGTCCTGGCCCACGTCCCGGGCCCACGTCCTGGCCCACGTCCCGGGCCCACGTCCTGGCCCACGTCCCGGGCCCACGTCCAGGCCGCGTCTCCTCGCCAACACGAGGTAGACGGTGAGCCGCAAAGTGGAAGCGATTAACGTATCGCAACAACAACAACGACCATGACCAAGAGCGCTTATCTTCACGAAACATTTAGCTCTCGCCTTGAAGAGCAAACGCTTTTATTTTCTGTTGATTAAAATGTCCTTTGAGGAGCCTTGGTGCGAATAGTTCTGCGTTCCAAAAGTACAGTTGGCCAAGAGATAGTGAAGGGGTTGTCAGGGGAACCAAATAAATTTTCTCGACCACAGCACAGGTCTTTTTTTTGGGTACTTTTTTTGAGATGTGGTGTATACTTAAGACACATAAATACTCTGAATGGGTGATTTGTGGAGACAGTTTTGTGGCCTGGTGGAAGAGCATTGGAAGATCTCTTGGCTTTGAAGGCGACGTGTATCTGAGGGCCCGATAGCTCCGCCAGGACGGGGCCACGAGAGGGCTCCTCTTGGGCACATGGACCACATCAATTAAGCGAGTGTTTACCATTATTATACATTTATTGTTGCACCCTGCGTCCGCCGTGTCATCTGGTTTCTGCCGCTGACACATCTGGATCACCTCCAGTCCGCAGACACAGGGGGCGGAGTCACGACTTCATACCTTGCTTTCCTTCTATATTGTTTTTCGTCTAATTTTCCCTCTTTCTTTCTTTCTTTCTTTCTTTGATTTTCTTAATTTTATCTATCTATCTGTGGATACCTATTGTTTTTTCGGGGAATTATTATTGTGTCTTTAATATCTTTTTCTTTAATGAAGTCATTATTTCATTAATTCCTTTATTGGGCTTTGCTGCTTCATGAGAGCCTCCTACTTGCTACGTGCTCACAATGGACCTGCAGACCCCAAATATGTACTCCAAAATAATCGCATCATTCCAGTGGTTGTTTAATACGTTGATTCAATTGCAACCCATGCAAAATGTCCACTGGGAGAGAGAACGTTTTTTTTCCTTTGGTTCCAATGAGAGTTCATATGGAGCTTATATTTATTATACAGTATAAGGCTTATATAAACGTCACATCAAGTGAAGCCGCCTGCCTCTCATCAAGAGATTTGCTGAAACACGAATGAATCGCATTATAGATTATTTCCTAATTAGTGATTGTATGATGATTATGTGAAAATATGATAAAAACATACTTGGACCCATGTTACTATGAGGTGTTTGTTTCTGCTGGATGAGGCACGTCCACAGTGCTGAACTTCAGAGGACCATCAGGGGACCTTGAACCGGGATGTTGAGTCCCGTCCGCCAGAGAATCAATGTACGGTCACGACGACAACCGGCTGCAGGGGATTCTGTTCTGTGGCTTTGGCTCGAGCCAGCGACCCAACAGGCCTTTTCTCTCCAGTGCGGTCATTAGAATAAGATGTCAAGATGTCAAGTTTCCCTGATGGACCCCCCGCCCCGAGAGGCCATGTTGTTCTCATATCCACTAATAACGCCGCCAAATTCATATCGTGAACTCAGAGCACTGCGCTAGAGGTTTAAGGCCAGGACGTGAACTCTTTGCAGCACAATACATGCGTTCCACTCGTTTATTTCTCAGAAGCTTCAGGTTTCTCCGTCAGATGCTCTCATGGTACAGGTGTCACATATATACAGCGGAATCAATAACATATAAACATATGCATTATTAGTGCCTTTTTTTTTTTAACCCCGATTCCCAATTGGACAACATCAAAAAGGGAAGCTTGTCCAGCATTGTCAGGGCGATGCCGAACACATGTGACTCCGTGCGTTGCCAAGCGCCGTCAGCTCAGGACTCAGGGGAGATTCTGCCAGCAGATGGATGTTCCAGAGACACGGTCGTTGCCATAGCGCCGGGTGGAAGCCGCGGTCAGCCAGCCGTGCCGCTGGCCAAGATCTCTGGACACATCATGAGCACTTCATAAACTGAGCTGCACCGATGCACGGCAAGATGTCAATTGCGAATAAATACAAATTATAAATAGAACGCTCTTGGCAAGCGTTTTGAGGAAAGTGATGCTCAAGTTTAAGGAAAAGTGAGCTTGAGGCAAATAGACATGGAGAGTGAGAGGGGGGAGAAAGAGAGAGAAAGAGTGAGAGACAGAGGAAGAGAGAGAGAGAGAGATGGAGAGAGAGAGAGAGAGGGTGGGAGAGGGAGAGACAGAGGGAGAGAGAGTGAGGGAGCAAGAGAGAAAGGGACAGAGAGAGAGAGAGAGAGATACTGTATATAGACAATATATTTGGAGTCATCAATATGAAATGTTCCGCCTGTTGCCATGGTGTCAGTCTGACTTTCAGTGGAAACTATCTAGTCATGAGAAACATTCCCCATGTCCACTAGGACCCATACACACACACACACACACACACACACACACACACACACACACACACACACACACACACACACACAAAATAAGTTAATAAACAGACATCAAAATGTGTGCAAACTTCATACCCTTTAAATGCTCAGCAAAACCTTTACAATACAAACTTAGAAGAGAAAACACAGAGACACCCCAGACATAGGCACACATAAACATACACACATACTCATGTACACACACACACGCAACGACAACGCATCAAAATTTCATGAGTGTGTGAAAATTTCATACGCATTAAATGCATGCGACGAGGGAACACAGACATATATATAGACCCAGATGCTTAAAGCCACACATAAATATACACATACGTTGGTTTGGAACTGGACTGCAAACCACACAGAAACACACACACACACACACACACACTCAAACACACACACACACACACACACACACACGCACGGACACACACGCACGGACACACACGCACATCATTAGCATCTTACCCTTGTGCCCGAGGGACTTGGGGAGTTTACCGTTTCTCGGATGGTAGACAAATAAACGGATGGCACAGCGACGGAGAAGGCCGCTAGTAAAACACAGCACTGACAAGGTGCTGAGCTGTCACATGACACGGCTCTGACATCCACGGGGGGGGAAACGTACTCACCAAGGTCGAAGGTCGCCGGACTACCGCGGGTGGCATTGTTGATATTTTTTCTGTTAAACCCAAATCCCCCTCCCTTCCTCCCCCCCTTACACACACACATACACACACATGCACACACACACACCACCGTCCCTAGAGACCGCTGAGCAGTCATCAGCACGCATTTGTCCAAACATGGACGTTCGGAACGAGATGTCCGTGGCATGGGAACGGTTAGAGTCAGGAGGACAGGAGGAGACGGGGGGGGGTGCGGTGGACGCTAGGTTGGGCGGTCTGAGGGTCTGACCCCATGTTTCTGTGCTGCGTCTCACGGTTTGTGTGCGTTCTTGTGTGCGTGTGTGTGTGTGTGTGTGTGTGTGTGTGTGTGTGTGGGTGTGTGTGCATGACCAGTCAGACAAGGTTTGCGCGTATCACACGTTTTACACACAACACACAACACAACACACACATACACACACACCACACACACGGGCGTGTCACAAGGTGCCTGACATGAGGTCAGCGGGGCCGAGGCGCGAAAGCCTAACAATCAACCAGCCTTTCCCAGAATTCTTGGCAGCAAACTCGGGGAGTGGGTGCAGGCAGACAATAATACACGCCTGGTCCTGAAGAGGGGGGGTGTGGGGGGTACAGGGCAGGGGGGTTTGTGAGCCATAGTAGATTGGCAACAATGAAGCATGCCGGAAGGTACTTTTATATACCACAGAGGTGTGCGTTGGGTCTCCCTCAGAGAGATGGATGGCAGATGCCATTTGTACACAGCTGGTAAATTCATAACGCCACTGTTGGTTCGGCTGGAGTCGCCGGCGGGGCTAGCGCGGCTAGGCCGTGGGGGCTAGACGCGGCCTGGCTGGCGGGGCAGACGTGCCT